>JAPYZE010008236.1:0-11068 GCA_030522805.1 Leptomastidea abnormis
AAAAGAGCTAGCTCATATATTTTATTTTTTAAGCGGAAAAACAGAAAAAATAGAAAAATTGGTGAATTTCAAAAAGGTGTATCTCGAGAACCATTGCTTCAAAAAACATCGGCGGGGGCTTAAATTTTTCGTTAGAGAGTGTAGTTTAAAATTACAATGAAGATTTATGCTTGGAATTTGATGCTGCGCCTTAATTCGGTAATTCTGGTTTTACCCCGCATAATTCTCATTTTACCCCACCAAGCGGGGTAAAACCAGAAAAAACAGCGTTTTCACATATTTTAGGATTAAAATTGAACAATCACATCTAGCTAATCGGGACAAAGTGGATTTTGTAGCTAACAGCCTACCGATTAAAGCATTTTTGTCCGAAAAAAAATATTAAAAAACAAAAAAGTTACAGCCAAAACAAAACTACTTTTCTCAAAATACCCCATCTTCCCCTATATGCTAACCAATTGATAGTTAATTATTTTAATAATAGCTAAAAATGCACAAATAATTAGCTGTCGATCAAATGACTTAAATTTTCAAGAGATAATATCAACCAATAAATCTAGCACCCAATTGAGACCCATCAATTCGATTTCCTTGTCTACCTTGATTATTATATCCAGATGGTACTCCTTGCACTGGGTATTGCTGTTGTACAAATCGTTGATTAACCGACAATTTTGCAAGACGATCTTGGACCTGCTGATTTTTTGAATACTGGTCAAGTATAGTTTTCAAATGATTACAAAATGTTTGTAAACGATTTAAATGTACACGGTATAATTGTAAAGCTTGATCTTGAGTTATTTGACTAGTATTAAGATTATTCATAAATCTTTGATTCATGGTGTAATCTGAAATCTGTTTATCTGTTTTAATACGGTCTTGTACAGATAAATATTTATACATTAATTTGACACGTTCCAAATCAGCTTGTATTATTCTCATGATTTCTATACTGTCCAATTGTATTTGATTAATTTGATTTTGCAAAATTTGTTGCACTGAATTCGGTGGTACTGTAACTGGCTGCTTATTCAAACCTCGCTCATCTGGTAATTGACTTATATCTAAAAATTGGATGATATTTGAATATATTACGCAATTACTTGAAAATATTTTTATACCTGATTTTACTTCGAAGATGGATTCAATCAAAATTAAAGAAAAAAGAAAGAAACTTCTATTTAAGAGCATGATTTTTTTTCTTATTAACGAACAACAAGCCAATGATTATTTGAGATCGAAATCAAAAAAATATAAATTTAATTTTATATTTTACGTTCTTATAGACTTTTGTTTCGTTATCTCAAAGTACATTTGTATATAAGTTTATGTTAATTATATGAGCACATCTAAAATTTAAAAAAAATTTTATTCTGCGAAATAAAAAATAAAATACTTTTTTTTAATAAAATATCATTTCGTAAAATAATAAAATTATTTGTAATATTCACTTTTAATTAAAATGAGACTAATAAATTCATAATGATTCTAACTTTTGATTTAAGTTGAAATCAAATATCAGAAGAAGCAATTTATATTTTTGCTGAGACAATTTTTATTAATAAATACAATTTTATTTATGATACAATTATATAGGATATTTTTTGCTCTAACTAGTACTGTGCTAAAATTATACATATTATAAATACTGTTTTGAAAACATGGGAAATTTCCTATGGCTATTTCGCAGTCTTATAAAAATCAAAAGTAAAAAATAATTCCTTTTAAGTAGGCATTTATTAATTGTATGACATAATTAAGAATTTTTCGCTAATAAATAATACAAATTGTAATCACAAATTTTCCTGATAGAATTTTTTTTTCATCAAAAATACGTCATTAAAATAATATTGCAAAAAATTAGGTTGACAAGAAAAAAGACAAAAGAAAAAGTAAATAACACAAATTATAAATTTTTTTATAAAATTTTATTTATTTTAAAGAGAAAATTTAATTTATAAAGTTTTAAAGTATAAACATCATAATTTTTTTGAAAGCTTGAAGCACAATAATTGCTGGAATTAAGATAAATTAAAAATTTATTTATTCATTTCTCATTTAATCTGCACATTTATATGTATAAGTCAACGCTCAAAAAAATGAAATATATAATAGTAATGTATAAAAATGTCATAAGCAAAAAAAAAATTATTTGTAATTATTATACTGAAAGATTATGAAAGTACTAGAATTAAGGTAATTTTTATCAAAATCATATCACGTTAACAAAATTTTACATTCTTTTATGTAAAAACTATTTAGATTGCACTATATTGAATTTTATAAGCTTGTTATTTTTATTGTATTGATGAACCATTAAAGTTGATTATTTAAAATTATTTTAAATAATTCACATACACACGAAGTTAAAGAAATCAACTACAAACCCAGTGTCATAACTCTTTTTTATGAATTCTATATAGGTGTGCAATTTGAGAAGTAATCGCTCTCTTGGTTTATTTTGTGAAAAATATCCAGAAGCAATAATTTTCATTTGATTGGTAATCAAGTCATGATATCAAAATTAATATCATCTATACCAGAAAGAAATTTTTGGATAAAAATCGAATAAAAAAACTTCAAGAAAAAAATAGGGATTCAAATAAAATGAAATAGACGAAAAATGAAAATTTATGGTGGTAAAAGTATAGTCTTGATAAAAGCATAGCAACTTAAAGTTTGTCGTGTAACAAAAAGTAACATTATTTGTTTGCCAACTCGTAGTTTTACGTTTATGCGCAGAAGATTTGTTAGACATGAACTGCTATCTTTTAAAATTTTAAATCAATTTTTATAATATTAATTAAATTGCCGTCATAATAAATGCAATCATAAAAATAAATAGTTTTGCAGTGAGTATCAACATTTATTTTGAAAATTTCTAACTTAAAATGCATGAAACTTATATATTATAACGAGATACATTTTATACGAGTATTCAGTATGTATAATAATTTACACTAACAAAGTGCTTCTTTATTTATTAAAAATAAATAATTTTTTTACTTATTTCTCTGTGTTTTTTATGCAAATTTTTGCAGATTTAGTCATATCTATATAATTAAATTTTCTTTCTTTTTAAGAAGTGTTGATTTCACACACATTTAAGAAATAGTCTTCATGTGTTTTTTGAAATTGAAATATTATTACTAAATACGTAATAATTGGACTTAAAATCTGTAAAAAATGATTATGTAAGTTTTGATTTATTCTTAAAGTATTTACAATATAAGACAAAAATTTATTTAACAAAACCATAGTTATGACTTACCAAAAGAATCAAAGATTCATCTAAAATCAAAATGTTATAAGAAACAAACTTGATGTCATTGTGCGATAAAGAACTTGCAATAATATTTAACTGGAATACAAATTTTAAGTATTTAACACTATTTATACTTAATTTGAATTTTTTTTTTAATTTTTACCTCTTTTATGATTTCACGGTTGTCAGGATGAGATAAGTATTTATTAACAATACTTGCACTCTTCTTACTCTAAAAATATCCAATAATAAGTAAAAAAGAAAGAATAGATTTTTTTTCTTGAAAAAACTCTTGTGTATATAATAAAATATTGAGTAATATTAAATAGTTTACCTCTTGAACAGTTGTGCCAACCAAACTTGTAAAAAAAATAAGTTCCAACATAATTGGAACGAAGTAGGTTGACAAGTTTAATACATTATCAAGATAATTGGTTGAATTTTTATAATATATATTTAAGACCATGAAGTAAAGAGACAACATGAGGATCGCAAAGCGATGAAGAATACAACGGAAAATTAAATGAGAATAAAAATCTGATACTTTGCGTGATATGCTCCTGATCAATGTATTTAATTCAAGTAAGTTGAACAAATCGTTTAATACCGGTTTAATTAACGTTTTATTGTTAAATTTAATTTTGCAAGCTATTTTACATCTTTCAAGTGTATTTTCGAGCTGACTGTTAAAAATTTTAAACAATTTTTTTATCAAAATTAATACAACGGCGTACTGCAATATTATTGAAGTTGCAATGTGCTTGTCAAAGAATAAAGTAAAAAGGCCCATGAAGCTACATATACTACGTCCTTCAATTAAACTCATGCATGCTTGTATAAGAAACATTATTAAATTAAAAGTGAATCCTAAACCAATCATTATTATATATTTAGCTGTTTTTAGCTGATCAAAATTAATTCTGCTATTGAACCGAATCAACTTATCTCTGACACTATTGATATCGTTAAATATTGATGCTAATTGATTTTGATTTAAACAAAATTCAAGTAAATTTGCAGTCGTTATGCATGTATACAGTAAGCCCATTGTTACGTGAAATTTGGTCCAAAAACTAAGTTGAAAAAAATAACCTCGTAAAAATAAATTAATTATATTCAAAAATACGTTATATCCAATGCCGCGTTTTGAAGGCTCAATGACCCAATAAAGAATATTTCTAAAATTGTTTACTCTGATATACAGACTGGCTGTTAATACTCCTGATATTTTGAAAAAATAAAAAAATAACTTTACGAAAAAGGTTTCAGAATTTTGAATTGAAATGTTTGGTAACGTAATTCTGTTGTTGGAGATCATTTTTCTGTGAAATTCGTAAGAATCTGTCGTATCTGCTGAATATATAAAACTATTTAAGAAATTGTTACTATTGATAATAATTTATCAAAGCTTTATTGTTTATTCAAAATAGAATATATTTTTAAAATTTTTATATCATACCTTAAAAATTTGTCGGTCTGTTGCTTCTAAAGTTTAGTAAAACACTGAGAAAAATATTGTGGTAAATATGCGATATCGATTTTTTTTTGGCATAATTATTCTTGTTCTAAAAATATAGAATTCTGGTTAATATTTTATTCCTATAATTATAATTTTTTTAATAACTTCTAAGATAAAGGACAAAAAAAAAATTTTTTTTTACAAAATTATTGAATTTTTTTTTTTTTTTTTTTTTTGAAGAAAAGTAAAAATAACTTTGTTTTTATTTTAAATGGTATACTGTTTTTATTACTTTAATCTAAAAATCTTTTAACTTCAAAACCATATTTTGAGTACAAAAGTTTTTTACCTTGATGAACCAAATTCGATACATAATAGTAATATAAACTTATCGACTATTGCTTCAAGTTTAATTTTTGCTTTTTGTGCATTGCTGGCAGCTTAAGGATAAGGTCGTCTGTAAAGGCTATAAGAAATGAACCGTTTTCTGTGATAAGCCAAAATTAACTTATAAATTCGCTACAGATGTTAAAAAGGATAGAGGTGCATTTTACAGTGCCTTGTTGCAGACTCTTGCGTATTTCGAATATGCAATGTTGTTAGATGCGACTTTCAAAATTTTTAATTCCGAAACATATCGAATAGTAGAAATATCATGTGTAATTAGAAAAATTCGTTTTTTAATAATTTTATATAATAGGCTTTTTGTCCAAACTGTATCAAAAGCCTTTTAAATATCTATTAATCAAGTAAGCATGCTACCAACTAAACCACCGCCACTCTTTTAAATTAAGTTTAATTAAAACAACATAATATATACAAAAACTTGAGAGATAATAAATTATGGCTTGAATAAAGTAAATTATTTTTATTTTTTATTATAATAATTTAAGCAGATTATTACATTAATTCATTAAGTTCGTGTTCAGTTCGTTGAGTGGATCATCCAGATGGTCTACGACCGTTTGCATATCCACCTCCTTGCACTCCTCCTTGTCCTACTCGCACTCCTTGTTGCACTACTTGCCTATTTTGATTAATATATAGCTCCGTGTTAGCTCTTTGTGCTAAGTACTGCTGTTGCAGTAATAATTGTTGCGGTGATATTTGCTGTACAGGACGTTCTTGTACATGTTGGTTTTGAGAATAATACTGAATTATTAATTCCAAGTGATTGTTCAATAATCGTAAACGTTCGACGTAAGCACGATAAATTTGTATTGCTTGATCTTGATTTATTTGCCTATTCTCGAGGCTGTCTATAAATCTTTGGTTTTTGCTTTGTTCTGAAATTAATTGATCTGTTCTTAAACGATCTTGAGGAGATAAATTAGTCATAGCTTGGACACGTGCCAAATTTGGTTGTACCTTTCGCATGATTTGAACACTTTCCAATTTAACTAGATTTAATTGTCTTTCTAAAATTTGATGTATTGAATTTGGTGGTATCGTAACTGGTGGTTTCTCGTTACCTCGCTCATCAGGCAGTTGGCTCATATCTGATTTATTTAATGAAATCGAATAAATTAATTATTTTAAAATAGAGATTTATTATCGTCAAAAATTTATATCATTAAATAAAAATATTACGATACCTGATTCTGCTAGCATGAAGCATCCAAATAAAATTGAAAAAAAGAAGAAGAAAAATATTTTTAAAGACATAATTTTCTATTGTCATTAAACAAAAAAAATTTTATTTCCTCGGTGTATACTAAATTTTAATTTTAACTCGTACGTTTATATACTTTTTGTTATCTCACAGCACAGGGTATGAATTTATGCTAATTTAATTAGTTTGTTCAAAACGAACGAAGTTTCGTTATTCTTTTATTTTAAAAAATTGAGTCCTCAAATAGAAGAAAAATATATCAATCTATTGTTTCTTTTTATGAATTATGATAATATTATTGTATTTGTTAATACAAAATTACTTAACTTTTCTTTTGTCAAATAAGTTGAATATTACATTATAGTAAGTTACACCGATGATAGCAGAAAAATCAAGTAAGTGAATACGTTGATGATAATGTTATCTTATTTTATTTCTTATTTTAGTGCTCAAAACATACACAATAGAAACAAAATTGATTTTTGTAAATGAACATATGAGTTTAAGTATTCTAAATTTATAATTTATTTGTTTTATTAGAACAATATACAGCAAATTTTATAGAGCGAAGAAAGTCACGAATCATGTAAATAATAAAAGCAAATATTAACTAAAAGTATTCAGCCACGTTAGTATTTTTTTAATTATTTAGATTTGAAAATATATTTTTAGTAATTAAACTAAAAAGTGCAGTGTTTTTAATAAATATCAATATATTTTTTATTGTTTATGTGATATTTTTTCACAAAAATTAAATCAATATAAAGAGGAATAAAAAAAAATTAAGCGTATGAATTAAATTTTTTTTTTCTCAATTCTGTATGTATAAATAGGCGAATTTAATTTAGAAAGTTTTAAAATTTTAACGTTGTAATTTTTAGTGAAGTATGAAGTGCAATGACTACGACAATCAAGATAAATTAAAAATTAATATATTCATTTTTGATAATATATTATACGTATGTTACATATGTCTGAGCCAATGTTGAAAGATAACAGAGGTATAATAATTTATAAAAATTTACATAACTAAACAAAAATTATTTGTGTTTGTAATTCTTAAATGAACAGAATCACAATTTTGACAAGTATCAAAATTTTATCATGTAAAAAAAATAACAATTGTAATAATTTTAAATACGAAAATAAATAGAGAAATATATTATTTTAATTTTACATTATCATAAATATTTATAAAATAATATTTTATGGTTCCCTACATAGTTTAATGCGTTAAATATGATAACAATAACTAAAAAATTTATAAAGTATGTTGCTTTTAGAATGAAATTTATTTTTAATTTTTGCAAAATATATAACAAAATACTTTTTTTACCCGGGGCTATTTTGAAAAAGTACTCATTTCGCCGTGGGCATGAAATAGTATATTACGCACCTAGGCAGGGAAAGTAAAGAAAGTCCCAGATCACCAGGATATTACCGCCCGAGGCGAAGCCGAGGGGCGGGAACCTGGTGGGCCGAAAAGTTGGCGCTTTTCGGCCGGAGGGCGGAAAAAAATATTATACGCACCATCGTGGGACGAAGTAAAGTAGCTTTCTTTATTTTACCTCCTTAGGTGTGTAATGTACTATTATTTTGACATCACATTAAATATACGAGCTTCAAATGCGAAATTCAAGAATAAGTTTGTCTTTGAAATTTTTTCCAATATTTTTCTCGTATTCAGAGCTTGAGCTTGCGTTAGAAAAGCCATTTAAGTTGTAAAATAAATTTTCCGTAGTAAATTTTTCGTTAGGGATGGAGCGTATTGCTAATCGATACATCGACTAGCAATATGCTTGGCCACGCTTTGTGTGTAAGTAATTGATTTTATCTACCTATTTGGTGTAAAAAATGTCGACTATAACTTAAACATTTCCATTTTTAACTAGTCAGAAAATTTTTTGGTATTGTCATTTTCACAACTGCTATCAGCTATTTTATAAATCTTATTCTTTGAAATGAATGTGATAAAAAATATTTCGAGACAAGTGCGCAGTTTTAAAATTGGAAAATAGAAGTATATAACAAGCAATAATGACATAGCAATATTAATGAGATGTATTAATATTTTTCAATCTTTTATCATTACGGCTAAATCATTAAATTATGCAATCGTAAGACGAGTTCTTTGCAATAAACTTGAATTTTTGATCGTTCAAGTGTTGCTTTACTTATTAAATTTGCTAATTTTTACACATTTAATAGCTGAAGTGATGGAAATATATAACACACCCGCGTGTACACTTGCATAAACATTTTTGCAATTATTTTTGTTGGTAAAAAATTATATTAACAATTTATTGATTTTGCCGCGGAAATATTGACGGCCATGACGAAGGTGAGTAAAGAAAAGTAACCGCTAGGTAGTTTATGCTTAAGGCCCGTGTTACATGCACTTATTTTCTTTGCTGGAAATACGTTATTTTAGCGCCATAAGCCAATTTTTTTTTTTTATGTAGACCTCTTTTTGAGGTATTATGCCACGCTGCATATCAAACATTTATACTTAACTGAGTAAAAAAATGAGCTTTTCACTTATAGACCTGAATTTTATGTACGGAATTACAAAAAAGAACTTTAACGAAAAGGTATATTATCAATTAAAAAGTATAAATGGATTAATTTTATCAAGTTTTATTTTATTTATCTGCTACTTGTACTACATTCTACTAAAAGACAAATATTTGGTATTTAATGTTTACTAAAAATTGAGTCGTTCAGACTTAATCCACATGATTATATGTGAAAATAATTATGTTAATGTAGCATTGTTTATTAATGACGAGTTTTTAATTTCACAAAGATGTGAAAAATAATTCTCGTGATTTTTTTGAAATTGAATAATAATTACTATATACGTAATAATTGGACTTAGGATCTGTAAGAAAAAATTACGTGTTTACATATTTTTAAAATATGGGTGATAAATATATGTTAAATGCATAAATTCTTACTGAAACAATTAAAGATTCATCTAAATTAAAATTATTATAAGAAACAAATTTAACGTCAGCGTGTCGTAAAGGATTTAATATGATGTTTAACTGAAAAGAGATAAATGATCATAAAAAATTTTATATCAGTAAAAGTAAATTCAAAGTGATTTTTTTTTTTTTTTTAAGAATTACTTGCCTCATTCATGATGTCACGATTTGAAGTTAAATATCTGTTCATAATCCTTGCACTATCCTTGCTCTGCAAAAGTTTGGAAAAGATTAAAAAAAAAAATTAAATCCAATAGTAAATTATTGGATTTTACCTCTGCAATAGTTGATTTAATTAAACGTGTAAAACAATAAAGCTCGATGACAGAGATACTAACAAGTAAAATCCTATTAAAAACTCTTTTAATTTGATTGTAATCCATATTATCATTAAATATGGTTAATCCCAAAAAATATAATGGAATAAACATACCAATTGAGTAAGTTATAATACATCGAAATATAAAAGGAGAGTAAAAATCTGATACATTGCGTGATATTTTTCTTAATAATATGTGAATATCAAGTAAAGAATATAAATTATTTATCATCATTTCTAAAGTAGCTTTATTAATAAATTTAATCTTGCGAGGTGAATCAAGTGTTTTAAGTATGTTGAAAATTTGACTGTTTAACATCTTGAACATTTTTCTAATCAATATCAAAACAATCATGTATTGCAATAACATTGCTGATTTTTCAAATTTGTTAATGAAAATTGTAATGCTACTTATATAATTACAATTATCATTTGTTCTAGATGTTCTTAAAATTAGATTAAAAAAAAAAATTATCCACTGATAGCTTACTATCATTAGAATTATAATTAAATTTTTTCTTTTTTTTAATTCATCGAAATTAATTTTACATTTAAATCGAGCTAAGGCCTCTCTAGCTTTATTAATATCTTTAAAGATAGTTATAACTTTATTTTGATTAAAACAAAACTCAAGTAAATTGCATACCGATATGGTAATAAATATAACGTGAAGACAGATATACAGATCATTCGTAAAAACGTTAAATAATAAATAACTACGAACAAATATATTTAAAATTATTAAGAATACATTATATAGAATGCCGTATTTTGAAGGAGAAATAATCCAATACCGAATATTATGACGATGATTTATTTCAGTAAAATTAAAACTGACCGTTAACATTCCTAATATTTTAAAATAATAAAAAATTAATTTCATAAAAAATAGCTCCGATTCTCTAATAAAATTAATAATAGTATTGCGGTTTGAGGCCATCTTTGTACCGGAGTATCTAATATTTTAATTATTATTTTTGATTGTTGATTGCAAATGGTACTGAATTATTATTTATGTTGAAAATTAAAAACGAAGTTATTTTTTATATTATTTACTTTAATTAAAATATAATTTAAATTTATTGTTGAATTTTTTGAAAGTTTTAACCTTCTTGTTTTGAAGTCGAACGAAAAACTGAAGGAAAAGTTACCGTGAGTATGCATTATTGATTTTTTTTTCATTTCTTTATCGATGCAGAGTCTTCTACTTAAATAGACGTCCTTGTATGTAAGATTCACACCTATAATTTAAGTTTTTTACAAAAGTTTTTATTCCAAAAAAATTTGTTTTATTTTATGTATATTGAATGATTTGAAATAAAATTTTAATTAATAGTATATTATGCACCAAGGGGCAAAAATGAGCTTTTATGCCTGAGAATGAAGTTTACTGCACGAGCGAAGCGAGGGCAGTAAATCATTCGAG
>JAPYZE010008240.1:0-11420 GCA_030522805.1 Leptomastidea abnormis
ATATAGAGTAGCAGTGCGAGTTTCGGTTCTAGCAATTGCTTTTCTCCTCTTCATTCGCATTCGTACTGTAACACTATTGACTTTTCACGGTCACCAGTTAAACGCGTGAATACAAAAAATTCACTCGCGCCTAACAAAAAGAAAATATAATGAACACTTTTATGATATGAAAAATGCGTTCCTAATAATCAGGTTCCCACGAGAGGTAAAATTAATGACATGTAAAGGAAAGTATAGGAAGGTAAGCACTCCCCGTTCCCTACCGCAATGGCAGCTCGACGGTCATATGCTGGAAAAAGGAAGTTTGGAACAAAAGGTTGTCTCAGGTATAATTGTGCATCAATTTAGCATAAGTTGACAACAGCAGCAGCAATCAAATTCAAATAATCAGCATAAATCCAGTTTCAGAAAGTAAATGTATATTTGAGCGACAAAAATTACATTAAGTTAAGCAATTCAATATAAGAAAAGTAAAAGAAAATATTCAGTTTAAATTTAAATTGTATCAAGAAATTTACTCAAATAAATTTTAAATATACGAAAAATCAAATAAATGTATAGAAAGTAATTTTAAGATGAGTAGAAAAATAAAATAATCCAGGATATATTTATTTTAGTAATCACACAAGAACTTTGTATTTTCACAGCTTTATAGCTGTCTTTTATTAAAAGAAATAAAAGGAAAGTAATATTAAATACAATGGTGGCCAACAGAGGCACAAATGCAAATATACCGCGCGCACGTGTTATAGTATATTTGCGGAGCTCGCATAGTACAACAATGCTAGGGTAGAGCTTATAGAACCGCTACCTCAAGCTACTCGTACGAGACAGACGCTCGCTGCGTCCGTCTCAAGGTGGTTCGTTTTTTAGCGCTTCGCCTCGCCGCTGGTTGCCCCCTTCTCTGGGCCTTCTACTACCGCTAACAATCATCGAGCACACTATATAGTTATAGTGTGGCTTTTTGTTACAGTAGTGCTGATGTTAAGATGATTTATATTACAGGTATTGAGATACAATTTATATAGATGAATGTGCGCTTGCTTCATTATCTTACAGTTTAATTTTCGTTGCAATCGATTTGTATTTTTACTGAGTATTTAAAGTTTCTTATAATGAATGTTTATCTATACATACGCGCGCTATAGGTATACCAGAGTTATCATTAATTCTTTTCCTCTACCTAACTGTCCGCATTACATTGCTCTATTACTATATATATCGCGCGCAGTCAGAATACATGTATAGCAGCGGCGGCAGCGCCTAATCTCCGCACTTTCTCTCCTCGTCTCGTTGCCATTCTCTATCCTTACCGACGGTATAGAGGCGCATGCTTTCTTTTATACTATGAGTAATTTAAATAATCTTTTTCTTTTAGCTATTAATTAATTAATTCAAAATACTTATAAATGACCATAAGAATAACTCATTAAATATTCCAGCGTGTGGATTATGTTTACCTAATATGAGCAAAATAATAATATGCAACAAATTGATATTTAAGAATAAAAAACAAAATAGAAAAATTACTTTTGAGTACAACAAAAACTGACAGCTGATAGTTACTATAGGAAATGTACGTTTATGATTGGCTAGGATAGGAGGATATACAGCGTGTTTATTTTACACGCTTATATCTTTGAATTTTTTGAGTTGAAACATAAACTATCGTAATCTAAATAAAAATTAATAAAAAATCTAATTGCGAGGATGCAGATGTCACAGTACGCTATAGATATATAAAAATCGTGCAAGGACCAGTTGGTAGAGCGCCAGTCGTATAACCCGGAGGCCTGGGTTTAAGAACTGGCATCTAACGATTGGGACAACGCGGCTTAAGGAGTCGTAGTTTGGTTTTTCGTCTGATTTGTAGTCTGGCGATAAATGAACTATGACACCTTATATGTTATGGGTTTATGATATAGGTAAATATAAAGTAAAGCGCACATGCGCCCGTATAATTCTTAAGGTTTTACTGCCGTCGTTTTTGCGGTAATAAGGGGAGAGAGTGGGTCCCTATACTAAAGCATAGGAAAGCAAATTCATTGCCAACTACTGGGAGTGAAATATGAAACTAAAGAACTTTGATATTTTTGCTTTAATCAAAATGAAATACAATTAAAAAATCTTTAATTAAAAACAATTTCGATAAACATATAGATAAATATTAAAAGCTATAATTATTACTAGTTTTCAAGCGGTACGATTAGCTCATACGTGGCAACGCTGTAGCGGAATCTTGTATTGCTATTATTAGTGGTACATCAGCTGCTGCTGGCGCACATGCGAAAGAGTGAGGATTAGGTTATGCGATGTTATCGAGTTTTTCATGTTTATTTCTGCAGTCAGGCGTTTTCACTGTCAATTTTCACCTTTTGATTGCAATATCTCAAAATCTAGCGAACAAAACATTTCCAAATTTTGCACAAGACTATTGTGCGGTATAAACAATAACATATTTAATTTTCATTAATATCGCATTACTAGAAGTACTGTAAATTGAAGTTCTATAACGTTCGCCCATAAGAAGCAATGTACAAGGACCAAACTTTGCAAATTTATTTCTCGGCTCTTAACGAACAAATCGATTTGAAATTTTGCTAAGTTGTAGATAATTACTTCAAGTTTGTATAAAAAAATTTTTATTAACTTCTTATTACTTATCTACGGCGGCAGATCTACAACCTTAAATAAATAAATATATTGCGTGCAGTGAATATACATCGCAGTAGCTATCATATGTATGGGTATGCATGCGCAATATAACGCTTTTTCTGATACAAATGAATAGATAGCTTTTTCATTACGAAGAAATGAAGTTTTTTAATATTCAATTTTTTAAAAAAAATATATAATAACTTTACTCAAAGGAGAGATGTCACATCAGCACCCTTGTAAAGTAGCTGTGTTTAAACTTACTCAAAATTGTATTGGTATATATTTATAAGTTCGTGTCTAAACTAGTTGCGAGTCAACTTGCTAGCGTAGTAGTACTGACTAATTTTGTACCCCCACCTTACTTCCGTCTTCTTCTTCTTCTTCTTCAACTGTCCGGCAAGACGCGTTTGCCGGCAGTCTACATCGACTCGCGCCCTAAGCGCACGCTCTTTTGAGCAACTCATAATTTTTACTGGTATAAAACAACTCATAGTTTCGTGAATTCGACTTTAGTCTTAGATTAGCCGCGATTCACTCCTTTGAGTAAATTTTGCGACGTGGTAAATGTCCTTCCTGTTTTTACAGACAACCAGGCCTCCAGGCCTGTCGCTGTACTCGTACCAAATTGCAATAATTATTTATTTGAACTTCACCGCGTTTGCGAGGGTCACGAAATAATGACAAGGATTTTCACTGTTAAAAGCATTTATTTATTTGCTTCACTTGTAATTTGAGGCACGCAGACTCTCGGTTCAGCACTCTTATTCTACATGAGGTCAAAAGCACTCGTCGTGACGCTATACACTCATACTCTTACATCACGCAACCACGACATTCGAACACAATCTCGACGTTACTACGACTTGCTCGACACTCGTACTTAACTCGACTCGCGCTAACTCTCAATTTCACGCACCCGCTCATACATCTCAATACACACACTCGACTATACAACTCGACGATCTTGTCACACCCACGCAACTCGATAACACACCCTCTCTTCGTATGACGTACTCGCACACAACTCGACTAACTCGACGATACCTCGCTCAACGACGACCTTGACTGATGTCGACGTACTCGACTCTACAACACACTGCAGACAACCTACTGAGAGAACTTGAACGTGGTAGCACTCGGCCGCTCGAGCTAATACGTCTCCTCTTTACTCGGGCCCCTCGTCTTGCTCGTCCGCGCAGGCGCAACTACATTCCCCGGTGCGGCACAACGATCCGACATATATACTTGTATACCTCGGCTATTCACTTGCTTACATACCACGTCACAATTTTAATAGTTTCTTTCCTTTAAACTCGCGCGTATTTTACGCCATCGCCGCATAAGCGATTTTTGACGCTTTAAGGTTTATAACTTCAAAAGTGATTACGGGATTGAATAATTGTTGTAATCAGAATAAGTCTCTTGATAGATAAAGTTTAAAGTGTTGTCTTTTAATTACAGTTAGTGTATTTTGAATCTAAAGTAATTTCAATCTGTTATTCGTGTTTTAATACCAGTCGACCGACTCCCGCTACACTCGGTTAGGTGCAACCTCTCCTCTAGCGCTAAGCAAATTACAACTCTGGTACACTTATACCACTCTTCCTAAAACCTATCCTAACTCACTGTTTCCATACGGCTAAAACTGCTCTCATAAAAAAAATACTGTGACATCCGCATTATCGCAATTATATTTTTATGTCAATTTCCATATAAATGACAATAGTTAAATTCTCAAAATCAAAAGATATAAGCGTGTAAAATGAACACGCTGTATCTTTGAAATCCTAACCAATCAAAAGCATCCATTTCATTGAGTAACTGCCAGTAGCTGTTTGCTTGAAAATTACTTTTGTTATTTTTTCTCATTTTCTTTTTTTATTTTTTATTTAAATTCACATTCAATTTGTAATGTATATAAGTATACAATTAAAACGTTGAATATTTGATTAGTTATGCTAAATAATCTATAATAGAAATTATATAATGCTTAAGTCTTAATTATTTAATTTATTACAAAAAGAAAAAGAATTATATTGTGTAAAACTCTACTAGAATCAATATTCCATATGTTTGTAATGCTAGTATATCTATAGCGAAAAAAGTACAGACAGAGAATGGCAACAGGCCGAGGAGAGAAAGTGCAGAAAATGAGCGGCTCGGCCGCTACACTATACGTATTTTCACTGCGCGCATATATGGGTATAGAGTTATAAAGCAAGCGAAAGCGAATAAGGTAGAGGAAAAGAATCGACGATAATTCCAGTATATCTATAGCGCGCATCAATATAGATATATATTTAATGAGACCAGCGCGCATCTAGTCACATAAAATTTATATCTGTACCTGCAATAAAAAAAATTATATTTGTATTACCATGAGCCATACTATATCTATATCGTGTGCTCGATGATTGTAAGCGGGAGTATAAGACTCAGAGTGGGAGAACAGTAGCGGCGAGGCGAAGCGCCGACGAATTGAATGTGCTAGAGACGGACGCAGCGAGGGTCAGTCTCGTCCGAGTAGCTTTTGAGGTAACAGCAACATTAGCTCTACCCTAAGCTAGTAACACTCTGCGAGCTCCAAGTATATACCAGTAATTCGTGCGCATGCTATATGCTTGCGTGTGCCTTATGTGGCCTATTGTAATATTATTTCTTTTCTATTTGTTTGAATAAATGACAGCTTTGAAGCTGTGAAAATACAAAATATTGTGTTTTCAATAAAATAAATATCCTATCTACATAATTTAAAATCATTTGTTAATTATTTAATTGATTTTGCACATATTTAACTTTACTTTCTTAAATCTTTTCTGAATATTTAATTTAACTTGAATATTTTTGCTGACTTATTACTTTGAAATTCTATTGACTTGAATTAAATTTACTTTGAACTTTTACTTTTTTTTCTCATGATATTTGAATGCTGCTTTATCTTTGATTTTTGGATACTGCTGAATTTTGAAACTTGGATTGTTGCTGCTACAAATATATGCTTCTGAGTTCAACGTTGATACCTGAGATTACCTTCTATTCCAAATCTCCTTTTTTTCCAGCATATGACCGTCGAACGGCTTTGGTCGGGGGCGGGGAGTGCTTACCTTTCCTAAACTTTCCTTTACATGTCATTAAAGCTTGCCTCACGTGGGAACCTGATTATTAGGGAACTTATATCTCATATCATAAAAGTGTTCATTATTTTTTATTTGTTAGGCGCGAGTGAAATTTATTGTATACTCGCGTTTGACTGGCGACCGTGATAAATCGAAGATGTAATAATTCAGTTCACTCCAGTTTTGTCTTACAAACGAAAACCCCAATTTCAAACAAAACTATATAAAACAAATTAAGAACTATCGGAAATAAAAATACCGATGCTTTGCAACTAATTGTAAGACATCTGTAACTGAGTAACAAATTTACGTAATGTAAATTGCTTCTAACTATCTTTTGCAGAAATTTTTTTTTCCTTTTTTTTGGGTAGTTATTATATTTTTTATTAAATATTAATCTTTTAAAAATAGAAACTATCAAATTTACTCTTTAGCGAAGTGTATTACATTATATTTATTCTTTTCAAAAGAGTAAATGAACTTTTTACACTATTGAAAGAATAAATCAACTTAAATCTACTTTTGTAAAGAATGCCGTATACGAGTTACACATTAAAAGTTTTTAATATCGCAAATAATTAAACTCTAGAAAAAAGTTTTCTATTGTTATATCCTCCTTAAATACATTATCTCATTTCACGATAAAAGTTCACCGGCATTTTACATTGTTAAGAATTTTCCTTGCCTTTGTTCTGTTTTGCGTTTATATGTGAATCTATTTAATTTTTTCATTGCATACAAACTTTTTATACTGGGCTATGTACCCGTAATTTATTAAAATTTATAAAAAACTGAAATTATCTGTAAATTTTTAATTTAAAACTGTTCAGGAATTATTCCTTATTTGATTCGAAGCTATTTCCAGAGAAAAAATTTAAAATAAGATCTTAGCTGAGATTTCTCAGCAGGGTATGTATTAAGTGCAAAATTTGAAAGTTTTATTATTTTACAAATACTATTGTTCTCAAAATACTATATTACTTTGTCGTTATGTATGAATATTTTTTTCTTTTTAGATATTCACGATTGTACTATGGAACAATTTACATGTAGATCAGAGAATAACGAATGCATAGCCCTTAACTGGGTGTGCGATGACAATCCAGATTGCTCTGATGGTTCAGATGAAATAGATTGCAGTGAGAAACATTTTTAATTATATTATTCTTATATTAATAATGAATTTTAAAATAAGTTTTACTGCTTTTAAATTTAATTAATGTTAGTGTGTATTTCTAAGTATTAAAAGTTTTTATTTCTATCTGCTAACTAGACACATTATGACGATGTGCAGTAGCGTCTACTGCATATCTTACAGGTTATGTTTTTCGATTGTTTACATTCAGAGTATAAAAAATACTCCGGATGTTCTACAATTACACTGCATGCATTATTCACTGGGCACACACATGTTGAGGTAATTCGAGCTTCGTTGCTCGTGTACTTCAACTGCAGGAGTCGTAGTCAACGACGACGACAACAACGATGTCGACAATGAGGAGGTTTATGCGTGCACGTGTATTTGTTAGGAAGGGGCCACGTGTTGCAATGCTAAGAGAGCAGCGGAGCTCTAGCTGACACTTATTGTAGTTACGGAAGAACCGACACGATATAGATACCTAGGGCTGATGTACCACCAGGGTTTGGAGACCGGACGCGAGGCAGCTGTCAGCTGCATGGGAGAGCGGTGACAACATATGTATGTGCGTATGTGTGTGGTGCGCCGTGTACCATTATGGGCTGACAGCGCAGAGAGAGAGAGAAAGATAGTAACATCATGGTAGTATATAGGGAATAGGAAAGAGAGATAGATAGTTACTTGTTTGCTTATACAGGGAGAGTGAGAGAGACGGTGCGATGAGCGTGTCACGGTTATGTATGGATATTAGTAAGTATGTGTTCCTTCATTATGTTTAGTGGAATTGAGCACGAGTATCGATTCTAGTAGTATCGATGTATCAGTTTGGTATCGGGTTTGATAAATCGATACGTGGGTATCGATTTATTGGAGAGGTATTGTACTCGGTCTCGTACATATGTACATGCGGAGAGTCGTCGACCAATCATCTTCCGGCTGCTATGTTCAAGCGGCCTTCTCGGAAACAGTGCGATTGGTTGCCGTTACGGCGTTGTAGAATTGCCGCCGTATTCGAGGTTAACGAGTTTGACGCGACAACGAGTTTCGGTCTTCTCGTTTGAGCCTTAGCCTAGAGTGGTACACTCTGGAAGCACCTTGGAATATATATAGCAGAGTAGCGGCGTGTGACTGGAAAGTGTGTAGCGGCAAGTTAGTGTTAGGAGATATTCTTTCTATCGTAGCGGCCATTTTGAGGAGATCAGCTGCAGGGCAAACAGAAGCAATCTACTTGGTTTGTGGATGAGTGTCAGTTGTTCGGAAAGATTTATGTGGCTTTCAGCCCAGAAACATAAGGTCACCATTACGATATTGGTTCGTCGGTGATCGTAACGTAGAATTTCACGAGGGTGATCTACGTGTTGGAAGTGTGGTAAGGCCTAAGTCGTTGTCAGAGGGCATCGACGGCTGGTTTGGAGTGAATTGTGCTGTTGTTGGGAACCTCGTTGCGCACGAATTACCTACGCCCAGGAAAAAGCGTTTCATGAGGCTAGCTAGTCAACAAATAACGTGGGTGGGCGCTCTGTTAAAAATACATCCACGTGGAGCTTAGGTCGTAACGCATTTCTTTGTCACAACATATTTTACTCATTTAAATTATGATAAGTTAGCTGTTTGTTTTAACAAAAACTGTTAAAAAATGAAAACGTATTGTAACAATTGGGTTTGTACTATCACTTTTTTATCTAAGAATCCCGAGACGATAAGGCATGCAATGATAAAATGAAGCCATATACTCAGGTTTGGGTTTCCCACTGAGGTAAAATCAAACAAATAGAGTAAAGGAAAAAGGAAGGTAAACACTCCCCGCCCGAAGACGGTCACATGTACGGAAAAGGATGTTTGGTTAACAGGAAATCTTAGGCAAAAATATATTTCATTTCATAAATGCTTTTAAAAAGCAGAAGTACCATTTGTCGTAATTTGTAGCAGCAAGATTCAATAATCAACGTATATTTCAATTGAGTTAGCAGTTTGGAAAAATATTCGAATTTATTTATAATTCCAAGAATAATGAAAATCAATTTATAAAAATGAGCAAGATAATTAAGTATTAAATTCAAGTAAAATCTTATTTGACAACAAAAGTTACTTTAGAAAATAATCAAGTTAAATTTATAACTTCAAATATGAAAATCACAAATAAGTAATGTCACTCAATAAAATAATGCAACACTCGAAAATAACACAAAAAGATTGGGTATTTTCATAGCCTTTCGACTATCTTTTATTTTCAACAAAAGAAAAGAAAAGTATAAACGTTAGAATACAAAGTAAAGTGCCATAAAGGCAACGCGGCAGCCTCTCACGCGCACACGAAAAAGAGAAACATTGAGAGAGGTGCCGGAGCTCGTCAAATGTACACGCCGAGTGGGATTTTCTGATGCCTCCCAACTCCTCAGCTACTCGAGCGAGACTGCTGCTCGCTGCCGCTGTTCCGAGCTGGTTCACTGCGGCGTCACCGCCGCGCCGCTCTTAGCCCCCTTTTCCGGGCTAGACTTGCTGCTGCTGTAAGATATGAGTGAAAGCGCTATGTATATAGTGGCGCATATAGACTTGTAGTTTTACGATGATACATTTCTATGACATTGATTATGATTTGTTGTGGCTCGTTGGATGCGCGCTAGCTTTTTATACATGCATACTTAATTTCATATCGATATGTGCAAAACTCTATTTTTAATTAACAATTAAAGTTTGGAAGTTATACGAGTATATCTATACATAGGCGCGCGCTATAGATATAGTGAAGTACTTTACAACGGTGTTACGTCATACAGCAGTGATGACTTTTACTCGCTAGCAACTTATTACTTTTAATTTCGTTTTCATATAATGATTAATTGTTTATAATTTATTGTTTTAATTTAACTTAATACGTAATTCGAGCGTGTTTATTTAACTATAATTTTTATTAATTTATTTAAATATTAAAAATAAATTAAGAGTTAAGATAAACGAAAAACAATAAATATTTGAATTTCAATAGACGTAATCTACTGTCAGTTGAATATATAGGTATAGGCATATGATATAAAGAAAGTGGATGTAGCAGTAGCTTTTAATAGCTATTTTTCATGTTTTTCAGGGCAATAAATTAAATTAAAAGATAAAATTGGATTTTAGTACAGGCTTGTTCATAAGAGATTTCACAGTATAAAATATAATTTTAAAAATAGTTTTGATGAGAAAAATTTTTTTTTGAACTACAAAAAATAACACAGGCCCACAAAAAAAATATATTCAGCTGGAAGAGAAATCTACCCTACCCTATGATTTTGACCTACTCAATTAGAATCTGCAATAAAAAAAATAGGAGTTGTCCTGAAGATTCTGGAAAAGAAAAATAGGATTTGATCAACTTCAAACATGTATTTTTATGTAATTTGACCTGCTGAATCTAAATCTGCATTTCTTTGAAGTTGGCATAGCAATTTTAAAGAAAAATAAAAATAATTAAACCATTAATTGCCGCAAATTAACTGCAATTTAACCGTGAAAACTAGAAATTTACCGGAGATTATCAAACCAAAATAATTAGTAAAATTGCTAAATTCATGTGAAGTTAGCAAAACAAGTGCTGTATCTCGAGTTTAAGAATACCTGCAGATTTCAGCATAGGCTTAAAATTTGCCGCAAATTAACCGTAATTTTATGATATCTATCCTAAATTTGACATAGCAGAAGTAATTCCAGAAAAATTAAAAATTCGCTAAATTGGTCTAAATCGGTATGAAATTAGCAATACAAGTGCTGTAACTCGAGTTTGAAAGTAGCTAGAGATGTCAGCGTGAGCTTAAAATTTGCCGCAAATTAACCTCAATCCAGTGGTATTTATTCGAAATCAGCCGTAGCAGAATTAATTTCGCAATAATTAATAATTCGCTAAATCGGTATAAAACTAGCAATACAGGTGCTGTAACTCGAGTTCGAAAGTAGCTAGAGATTTAAGCGTGGGTTGACATAAAGAATTTCCGGGCTTCGCCCCCCTGCTCGCTCCGCTCACCAACCCTCCATATAACATACTGGCGTTATTTTTTATTATATAAATCGTAGTAAATTTAATAATGTTCAGCAAAGTATATACTGGCATTGAAAATTTGTTTTTTCATTTGAGGAGATTTTTGTAGTATTTTTATTTTTATTAAACATTTTTTAATAATTTATTTGTAATCTATATGAAATTTAAAAAGTTAAAATAAAATTTAATGTAGAAACGTTTTCAATATAAGTAAAGTGTCCCTTTAATAAATTGTAGATAATTAAAAATAAATATTACTCCTTTACCTATAAATAAAATTAAATTGATTGAATCCCATAAAACTTTTTTAGATAAATATGTGACACCTGGTGCGGTAGGATAAAAGGGTTAGTTACTTATATTAGATAGTTGTAAGAAGGAAATTCAGTCAGACACTTTTCCCCTAGCGTGTGTCCCTAACAGCACGAAATATTTTGAAATATAGAAATATTTTAAAATATTCTAGAAACCTTTCAAAAATCTTTTTAAA
>JAPYZE010008248.1:0-12956 GCA_030522805.1 Leptomastidea abnormis
CTCTCTCTCTCTCTCTTTTAACAGCTGTAAGTTTAATAAATAAACCACTTATATATACTTATATACTATACAGCTCCTCTCAACCTCCTTCCTACTCTCTTCATTCTATAAGTGTATACAGTCGACGTCTTATAAGTATTCCCAGCACGCCAAATTCCTCAAACGCCTAGGGTATAAAAGTGCCACGTTCGCCATCAACAGTTCATACTTATCATCCGTTCCAAAAGCTCATATAAATATCTACCTTCTTCCTTTATAAAATTTATCTTATACAATAATTCAAAAAGTAATAACAAATGTTTGCTTTTGCCATGCCCAGCAAGACGAAATTACCCAGTGATAATAATAATCCAGATTGCCTGCTTCATCTAGCGGTAATCGAAGAGGAAGATACGGAGGTCATGGAGTTTCTGTTAATGCACGGTGTACCAGTGGACGGTCGTGTCAGCATTGGTGAATTGGGCTTGACACCAAGCGAATTGGACATCAGCGAAGAAAATAAAAGCAATAACGATCACAAGATCACGGCCTTGGATCTTGCGGCGCGTCAAGGAGAGTCAAAAAAGGCAGCTCTACTGTTGCGTCACGGCGCGGAGCCGAGATCGGAAGTTCTGTTAGCTGCAGCGTCGCGTGGGAGAGGAGAAATCGTGGAGCTTCTGCTGGAGCACGGAGCGGATCCCGACGCAGCTCTGAGCAGCTCCGGGAGGCGAGGCTTACACTGTGCGGTGCTGTTGCGCGACGAATTTCTCACCTTGGCTTTACTGCGTCGAGGCGCGGATCCAAATGCCTCGGATTACGAAGAGGTGACACCCTTGCATCTCGCCGCTGAAGCTGGTTTCGAGGAGCTGGCAAGATTATTGCTGCAGTTCGACGCTAGCTGCGAGGTGAAAACGAGAAAAGGAGCAACGCCTTTGCATTTGGCACTTGCTATGGGACATAAAAATGTCGTAGCTTTGCTTATTGGCAATGGAGCGAGGATTGAAAGTGTTATTAAGGATGATGATGGTAGTTTGGATTTGGATTTGTTTCCTTGGTTGAGCGAAGACGAGATTAAGGATAGGAGATGTATTATTGATGAGCATCGAGTACCTAGTCAAGGACAGAAATGGTATGATGGTATTTTGAGGATTTTGAATAAGCAGCAGAGTACGTTTGAAGGTGCTAAGAAAGCTTGTGCTATTATCGATGATTTGTGATTTGTTTGTTTAATTGAAGATATATATTTAAAAGTGATGTATTTAAAAGTGATTATTTTGACTTTTTTCAAAAGTGACATTTATTTAAAACAATCATAGTACATGAAATTTAATGTTAATTTTTTAAAGTGTGGTTTTAATTAGTTAATCAAACTTTTTAAATAACAGTAGAGATGAAACTCCTGAATGACATTAAAAAAAAAAGAGAAAAAAAGTGAAAAAAAAAGAAAAGGAAAAAATTCTCGAACATTCATAAAATTTCAAGTGCAATATAAGGTGTACATAAACCACGAAAATCTTAACGGGTTTTCAAAAACTCCTCTTAAAAGCTATAATATACCTATATACATCTCTGCTGTCATATCCTTCATACCTGACCATCATCAGGTCCTAACGCCATATCCCCTCTATAATTACTTTACATACACTTACCAACACACGAAAAATTTAACCCTCATAAAATATTTTTTCCAACCGATCAAGTACATGTACATATACTATATGCATAAGTATATAATCTGACCTTCGTGTTAAAACGAACATTTCTTTGGATTAGCATATATACCTATGTACAACTAACTACTACCAATCTTTCCCCCCCCCCCCCACCACTCTAACAACGCTATACCTACTATATAATAATAATACAATAACTTTTTTCCTTCCATACCTATACTATAAGTATACCTACATTTATATCCTCAAGCCACGCTTCTTTTTCTCTTCAGTCCAAAAATTCACTTCCAAGCAATCACAGTGTACATATAGTTTCCAGTCTATTGAAAAAAAAAAAAAAAAAAAAAAAAAAAAGGAAAAGGACGCCAAACACAACCAAGACAGACCAACACCATATTATAAACCACAAAGTCCGAGCACACCGAAGGACGCTATACACATCTTATACATACCTATACCATATTATAATCCACAATGTGCGATCTCAACAAGCTACTTTACGATGCGATAGCACGCGACGACGAGGTCGCGGTACATTTTTTATTGCGTCACGGTGCGGATCCAAATGCTCGGGTTGACGCTATAAGCGAAGATCCGCTGCAGCGTTACGGCGGACCGAGAAGCCAAGAGATGCGACAGATGCTGGAGAGTCTGAGCGTTGAGATTAACAGCGAGCCATCGTCGGTAGCACCGCGACGTCGGGCGAATACAATATCGGGTGGTTTGACAAATGAAAATCAGATCATGGCCGGATCAAGAATGTCGATCGATGATGAGGAAGTTAATAAGGATTCTCCTGAAGCAGATGAGAAACGAGGACGCAGCTTTTCTTTTTTCGGTGGTACCAGCAGCAGCAGCAGCAGAAAAATATGCAATAACGATAATAAGCTGAATATGAGTATCGATGATGATCGGAGTAAGTACAGTACCTGGGATGTTAATCGTTATCGTAAAACTGCAACACGAGAATACAAAACTAAGAAGAAGCAGCAGAATAAATCCAAGACTATCGATGGACAGATCTTGAATAAATCGATGGTGAAAGAGGACGAGGAGGAGCAGCAGCTAGTCAAACGTGGACGTAGTTTGACATTTGGTTTGTACGACGCTTGGATCGGTTGGAGAAGCTTATTATTGCAGCAGTTGTCGATCAAGAAAGAAGACTTGAGTAAGCCAACACCGATGCATCGAGCAGCCGCAAGTGGCAACTGCCGTATAATAAGCCAATTGGTACTTTACGGCGGTGACGTAAATTCCGAGCTGGACGGTATCTATGCTCCGCTTGACATCGCGGTGCTGTATGGACGTAGGGACGCGGTCAGCATGCTGATAGACATGGGCGCGCGCGTGAACGCGCGCCTGGAAACCGGGCGGACCGCGCTTTATCACGCTGCGAAAGCCCAGCAGCCTGCAGTCATGAAGATGCTGCTCGAGCGAGGAGCGGATGCTTCCAGTCGTACGGCAAAAGGATCGACGCCCCTGCATCTTGCTGCTGCACGCGATTGTCCCGAGGCTGTGGAACTGCTGCTACAGACCACTGCTTGCGATCCGAATGCACGTACGGTTGAGGGTTTGACACCGTTGCATTGTGCTGCGGTACGTGGTGGTACGGAGGTGCTCGAGACTTTGGTGGAGAGAGGCGCTGATCCTGGAGCTGTTTTGAAAAGCAATGGGAAAATCGATGTTTCTCCCCTGAGGTTCGACAAAGAGGACGAGCAGGCTCGAGTTGCCGCGGTGCTTGGGAAGTATGCGAGTAAGCCTGGATTATGTAGGAAATTGTTGAGGAAGGTATGGGCGAGATTTGCTAGGGGTGATTACGGTCCGATGTATACGCTGGGTGCGGTTTATCCGAATCGTCAGAAATAAATTTCTTTCTTTTCTTTTTTTTATTACTTAGATTATAGTTTGGGATTTATAAATTGTTTTGATGTTTGCGAAATATTACGTGTACCTACTAGATTTTTTAAATTAATTTTTATTTTATTAATTGAACTAATCATAAAGTAAACTGATAATTGTATGTTTAGTTCTTTAATAAAAATTTAATCAAATTATGTATCGCAGTAACAAAGATATTTTTTTATGATACTTTTTGCGATATTATAATAATTGTAATCATTAATTCACACGTATTGATTTTATTTTACATTAAATTAATTTCGAAGTAATTGAATAAAGATTTTTTTTTATTAATTAATATTACAATATATGTTGCGTTATAAATCTTATGTGTATTTACTATAATTAAGTACAATCTATTATTACTTAATTTTAATTCATCTATAAAGTGATTGATTATTTTGATGATTATTCAAGTGCGTTTTATTTTGTAAGAATCTCATTGTCATTAAACTAAAAAATATTTCATAAATATATACACATTTTAATCATTAAAATTATTGTATTTTTAATTACCTTTTTTACACGGCACTCCTATTCCATTCAATTAAAGGTTTATATAAATAAAAAAACATAAATCATATCATTTTTTTTTGTATAGATATATTTATAATCCTTAAAAATTAATAATTAAAAACAATTTTATACAGCTGACTGTATCAATAAAAAAAAAAAACTAAAAATCTTTTACGCACACTACAAAACTTTTAAGCACACTACAGTAACACTTGTATAAAATATACGTCTCTCTTACATTCGTCAAGAACAAAAAATCATACTCACATAATTTAAATAAATTCGCATTATCACACGTTGGTAGTAAAAATAATAAGAAGAAGAGGCTTTAAAGTGAATCAGTTCCGTCACTTTTAACAACAGCAGCTTTTCATATTTTCTTATTTTTTTTTCTTTTACAAAAAATAGTTCTTTATTTGAAACCACTCAAGAATCTTACGTATGTTTATTTAGTATTATTGTTAAAATAAAAAAAAAACTTATATTACACTTTTTTTCTATGCTATTCTTGTCATGTGTCACAAATTTTAGTTTATAATATCATTTTTAAATTTAATAGTACGATACCTTTTTGAGTATTACAATAATTAGATGGTTAATGTCAAATATTATAAGAAATTATATTTAGTAATAAAAGACATTTATATAAGAATATTTTTTTTCAATTCTCACTTCATATGGTAATCAATATATAAAAAAAATTAAAAATTATATTAATAGTAAATATTAAAAAAAAAAATGAATCTCAATAATATTAATTTCATTAACAAGATAATCTCTTATACACAGTAGTAACATAAAATTATCTAAATCGTATTGTTCTTTCATTGAGTATTTTACATTATACAGTCATTCTTTATTTTAAAGATTTTTTTTTATTTTATAAAAAAAAGTTAATTTTTTTTTTTTTATTATCCTGGTTTTTTAAAAAACCAGTAGGTGTAATATAATTTTATTTACAATCGACCTACATTTCCTACAATTATTAACAACAATTTAAAATAATTGAAGCAATGTTAATATTTATTCTACAAATAAAAAATTGATTAAATTCCAATTATTTTCACTCCTATCATTGAACACAATTTTTATTATTTACTGCCAAGTACTCTTAAGATTATCAAAATCTCAGCAAAATTATTATAAATTACCTATTTTTTTTTTTTTAATTAAAAAAAACAATTTAAATCAACCCTACAATATATAACATTTAAGTATAAAATTATATCGATTTTTAACTGTCATCAATCACAATTAACTTTTCTATCAATCCAGTCGCATATTCTGAGTATTATTAAAAAATCATCTATCAAAAAAATCTACCACACACAAAAGCTCAATCCAATACCGGTTCTCCAATAACCATAGTGTCCCATCAACAACAATAATTCTCACTCACAAAGTCACAATTAAAACCATTTCATAAATTCGAATTAGATCCACGCCAAGATCCAACCTGAGCAGCACCGGCCAGCGGCTGCAATCTAAGACTATTGCGCGGACTTTCATCAGCTTCATACCCGGGATTCGAATGTGCCCCGTGACCCTCGAAAACATCCTTCACCGATATTTGACTGCTACGTGTCGGTCGAGGCTGGATACCAAGTGGATTACCCGCCACTCCGTAAATGTTGTTAGCGCCGAGGGTTTGCATTTGAGATTTGCGACGTTGGGCCGCCATAATACTATTGCGTCTACCTTCGAACGCCTTGAATGCCTTGGTTGAGCGACGGGTTGACATGTTACGTGGCAGATCTGTTTGACGCAAGTGCAAATATGAGATTATGAGAATTAATCATTTTTTGGCTATATTTGAGCATTAGGTGATATATTTTGAAATATCTTACCGATACCCTGACCCTCAGCGAGGCTAAAGAAACGCTGACGGAAGGCGACGTCGAGGGTATTGATCGCTTGAGTCTTGCGCCTGCTCTTCTCAAGGTTGCGAATGGTTTTTCGTCTGCCCGGTCCGTGACCACTACCTTCGTCGTAATCGCCTTCCATACCGTCGAGTCGTTGCAAATCTCTCACTATGTCCACCGCGTATTTTGGTAGCAGTGCCTCCTCTGTCATATCCTTTGGCTGTAAAAAATTTTTTTAAATTTTTTTAAATGAGGTCAAAGGTCAAATTGAATTATAGATGAAAGAGAGAGAGAGAGAGAGAGAGAGAGAGAGAAAATACGTACCTTCTTGCAACAATACCACAACTCGAGTGATGTACTAGCCAGTATATGGGCTAGTGTGCCGAAACGATGAAGTAACATACCGGTGAATTGGATTACCAGAATCAGGGAGAAAAAGAATACGAAGACGAGACCGATTGGTTCCAGTTGGAGGTACTCTGAAAAAGAATACGAAGACGAGACCGATTGGTTCCAGTTGGAGGTACTCTTTTGTTATGTGCACCTGTGAGATGTAATAAGTCGTGAGATATTGATTGTAAGATGATGGATTTAGTTGATAATGGTAAGATTTTTCCAATCGAAATTTTGATTTTAAGTGCAAAATATATTATATAGGTACCTATATGTTGTTTTTTATTGATTGATTGATTAATTATATTTTATTTTTTTTTTTACAAAATTGCGATTGGAATTTTATAGTGTATTTACAGTTTTCTTGATATTATTTATATTATTACTATTACTTTCCGAGCTTTTTTATTATTATAAAACATAGAAAATTATGAGAAAAAAAAAATTTTGATTTAATTTGACAAATTTATATTCCAAAATTAATTAATTATAATAAAATATATTATTATTTGCAATAAAAAAGCTCGCAAAAAATCCTAGTGTGCTGTGTTAAAGAAACATAAATATTTATAAATATATATATATATATATTTATAAAGTATTTACAAACGATGACACCTGTAAATTAGAGCCCACCACATAAGGGTAGTGTAAGTTTCTAACATATATTTATATATAAATAAACATTTATACGTAAATGGTATCAATATAATTATTATACAAGTATATTATTATAAAAGGAAAATAGTTATAGAAAAAGTGATTAGAATTTTTATTTTCTCCGTTCCAGTGCATCTTCTGTGAGAACATTAATTATTACTATAATATCAAGTTATTTATATCTATATATAATAAAACAGTTAAACACATACACACAAGACAAAGGGGCCATTTATTTGCCAGGCAAAACCCCTGTTAGTGTGTGTTTTATTTGGAAAAATATATATTGTGCTGTGGATAAAAAAAATTTGTTAAAACTAAAATTAGATTGGACATTATTATTATTATTAAGAAACGTTAAATAGAAAATAAAGAGATAAAGATTGTGCATTTTTGAATAACAAAAGAGCAATGAGTACTTATGATGCAAGAATTATTATTGCTATTTAAATTTTTTATAAATTTTATGATAGAAGAAAACATTATTGATTAATTTATAAAATTACTACATAATTATCATACTCACTACTTCAATGTTACAAAAAGTTGAGATAAATATAAATATAATGAAATATTAAGATATAAAGTAAGGTAGAAACGTATAAAATTATAGAGTGACGACTTTTGGTACGGACAACCGTAACCACACAGGTATATAATGATTATAATATTAGATATATCATCTCTGCTTCCTGCAGTAAAAAAAAAAAAAAAAAAATACCGAAAGTTTGTATTGTATTAATAAAACTTTAAATCTCGAACCTTAATTTGTTACAAACACTTGTAAATCACCACAAAGAATATTTGTGAATCGTACAAGAATATGAGTGCATTTATTGATACAAGTGCCTCGTTTTTATGTATACCAATTACACACATCCATTAAAAATAATACATTATGCACCAAGGGACAGCAGTGGACTATTTATCATCTCGAGAATGAATTTTAAAAAGAAACAAAAAGTAGAAACATAATGTAACATTACGTCCCAAAGGACATAATAAAAGAACAATATCTCCCGAGAGACATAATAAGCTATTTCTGTCCCTGTACCAAGGTCAATAATATAATCATTATTTTCCGGACGAAAAAAAAACCCAATATAATCTATATTATTCTTCTTTCAATTAAATATCAAAGAATCAAATCAAATTAATATTAAAAATAAAATCTGAAAACGAGACACTTGTATAATAATAATAATAATAATCATAGCTCTAAGTTAGTCACTCTAGAAGACCCATTTAAAAAGTTCCGTGTAAACTATAGCGCTTATTGTTTCTCTAAACAGAGTTTAAAGATTTTTATTAAAGCGCAACCGAGGGAGAGAGAGAGAGATACCTCCGACGTCTCCTCGATGTAAGTGATGTTGGTCTTGACGCCAAGTGGCCAAACGACGTGCAGCTGATCTTTATTAAGCTGCATTAAGAATACGACGAGTACGAATAATGCGTTGAACATTAAAAATGCGAAGACGCTCTTGTTGCGCAGCTCTATCAGATCCGCTGCTATTCTTGCCTGTATGTATGTATTAGAATCGCACGAGAGCGGAGGAAAAGGGGAAAAAAAAGAAAGAAAAAGCTTTTGTTAGTCGAGCTATACCTTAGCTCCGCATATTATGCGACATTCGTACTCGGCTGCCACGTTTGCCAATCTACTGTATTTATTACTGGGTTGTATAGTTTTAATGACGGGGTAAAAATGCAGTTGAATTGTTATATTTTTATGCTCTGTAAGGCGTCATGTAGACGAAGTAGGAAGGTTGCATATTGCGGAGCGAGATTTTACCTCTTGGGACGTTTCGTCATAGGTGATGTTTGTCCTGATACCGAAGGGCCATTTAACGTGCAACTCGTCTTTGTTGAGTTGCAGTAGGAAGACGATCAGTACGAAGAGGGCATTGCACATAAAGAAACCGAAGACGCTCTGGTCGCGCAGGTCCTTCAGGTCTTTGGCTATACGCGCCTATATTGCGTTTTTTTTTGTTTTTTTTTTTCAACGTCAAGGGTCAAGGGTCAATTTTTTTTAAGATTAGATTTTTTTTTTGTAATTAATTTAAGATTAAGAATTTATTCATTAACCTTTCATTTTATTTTCAAAGTTGAAAAAAATATTTGAATAATATTTAATTTAATTAGGAATGATTGATGATTATAACTTTAAAGGATATTTAAAATAAAAATTTGATAAAATATTTACGTTAAATTGTAAAATCTTTATGAAAATGTCATTATTAAGAAACGTTAAATTGATTTTTATATTTTCGATATGAAATGTAAAATTCTGATTTGAAATTGAATTTTAATCAAAGTGATTGTGGCAAAATTAAAGGAGTTGGTACTTTTGAATATCACCTTTTCAAGAGGTATAATGAAAAAAAAATTTTTATATTTTGACAATGTTCAGAACAAGCTATGTATTGGTTCGATGCTATAAAAAAAAAAATTATATCTCAAACAAAATATAAAATACATCTATATATTAATAAATAAACAATAAATAAACAAGAAATAATTTTTATGAATAATAAGATTTAAAAAAAATTTACCAAAATAATAAAAAATTAAAAAAAAAAAAACGCGATTAAACAAAAAATATTAATAAAAAAATTCTATATCGAACCACACATAGCCAGCCTGAGGAACACATGTAATCTACCTTCTCAGCTTTATCCTCATCGATAGGATAAAGATACTTGTCAAGCAATTCTTTCCAGAATTGCTCTTCTTGCATTGACAGTACTCCAATTTCTCCCTTCTTCAAACCTTCATCGTCCAGCCAATAGGGCCTCGAGGGGAAGCCGTTATCCCTGTTGGGGTCGGTATTCTGGCTGGCAATCGTCTCGGTCTCGCTGTCGCGTCCATCGTCCTCGGCTGGATCTTCACCTATTGCACCCAGATGATCTGCGGAGCGCGAACCCACCGACGATGCGCGTCTTCTGCCTCCGGACATGTGGCCGTGAGGATCCACCGCCCTGTACAAAAAAATTACATTTTTATAGCCACTTTTCTCATACTCGTAGTAAGAATGAAAAATTATATACACGGTTTTTATACGTACTTCTCAATAGTCTCTAGTCGCTTGCCTAAAAGCTCGAGCGATTCGCCGATGGCTATCAGCTGCTGCTTCTCATCCGATGGCTTGCCATGTGTACAAAGCATACACCTAAACAGTCCAGCCAGACTAATTTCGATCGAGCCCTCGTCGTCGTTATTGCTGCCTACGTCGTTCTGCAGGAAGCCAAGCAGCGATTTCTGTTTGGCCTTGCGTTTAGCTTCCTCAGCTTCCCGTTTCTCCTGCTCCAGTTCCTAGATAAATTAATAAAAGAAAAAAAAAATACAATAATTTTTATTAACAATTTCAACGAATTTTGGCACTGGTATAAAATATACCAAAACAACTTACCTTTTTGGTTTTCTTTACTTGAACCTCACGAGTACCCCAGGTAACGACATTGAGATTGATAATGGAGTAGAGGATAAGCAGTAAGTACATCGACGGAATAGATAAAAGATATATGATAGCTGGAAATATGCAGACGAACTCTTGCGGATGCAATATTGCAGCTATAAGAAAGGAACTCGACATGCATATGAGAAAGATTGCCGATGGTGAACCGATACCGTCCTCGCCTAATTGTAACGCGGTACCAACTATAACTGCCATCATTATCATCGCATAGGCTGTCGATAATATTTGTGCACATAGTAACTGTAAAACAAAAAATTAATTATTTTTCAATACAAGATTTATGTATAAGTGATTGATCGATCGAATATTTCATTATACTCGCCTGTATTTCGGATTTACAAGTGAAACAAATAAGCATAAATAACAAAATAGGAATAATATTATAATAGAAACTAGTCCAATTGTCTATTCTAAAGGCAGCTACGAAAGCTCCCACCAACATAAGAAATATCGTGCCTGGACCCAAAACAGTACCACCTGTAATTACAAATCTCGATTAATTTCAATTTTCTCTAATTAATATGTAAATATAATCATTATAAAATTAAAACTCACCCATGAGAAGGATCTGGTACCAAATATAAGGCAGTGATATGTTATCGTTTATTTTAATCGTTCGTTTTGCGTCCATCAGAAGATCCATGATATTGGCAATAGTCGAGGGTACCCATCTTCTACGTTGATTATAAAACTCATTGAAACCTTCAGGCGCGTGAGTGTAAGCGTCACTGGCAGCTGAGTATTCAACCTATTGACAAAATGAACAATGTTTATTTCACCTTTGCTTCTAATCAATCTTTAAAAAACAAAAAAGAAAAAAACTTACCCGATAACCCCTTTGCAATAGAAGCGTACATAGCCATCGATCCTCACCCTGATCATACTGCACATAATGTCTCGCCTCTTCCGATCTCGTAGTATATTTTTTCATAACATTATCATCCATAAGTGCCTTACCACGAAACAGAGAGAAACAACCAGGACTACAAAGTACACATCCGATCATGTGTTCCGTAGCCTTTTGCAGCCAATGACCAATAGCATATTCAAACATCTGATACCAGACCATAGGTCCTGAACCAACCGGATGAATACGTCCGCAAGCAGCACCAAGATTTTTATTTTTCTTCATCAAATCAACAAGTAACATCACGGCTGATGGTTGAAAATCAATGTCACCATCGAGTGTCAGTAAGAATGTGTTTTCAGCAATGACCTCTTTACGATCGACGCTTATCTGTTGTTCCATCAGACGATGACCCAGAAGATAGTACATGTACATCACCTGACTCCAACGTTTACGATGACGAATACGACTTTTATCCTTTAAATGTGCTATCATTTTTGTTTTGCCAGGTAATGTCCACACAAGTCTACCACCATATGGTGTTTGATACTTTTTTGGAGCACGTACATGCATACGTGTCTGATGTACGTCAGAGGCGGCTTCGTCCAGCGTGCCAACCATTAGCTTTACGAAACGATTGACCTGTTGCTCGTTGTCGTCGTGATCTGATAATTCGAATGCGTCGTCGAAGAATATGTGAGCTGTGAATGGTTAAAAAAAATGTGAATTGAACCTACTTTTAAAATTTTGGCTATAACGAATATATTATCATAATTACTTTCAAACTCATAATAATCTGGATCCACAACTTTAAGATACTTCTGAGCTACTCTACGCGCACATTGATCCTCGTCCAACCTAAGTATACTTTTCAAAAATTCCATCATCTCTTCCTTATTCTCGTGCCACATGGTAGCACAAGCGTAGATTCGCGTTACGTGATCGCTACTCTTTACAGCCGATGGTGGTGTACTCGTGCCATCCGTCTGTTCGTAAATCGTTTCGTAATCACCGTCACCCTTTTCTTTCTCGATCTCTGCCAAATCCTGACAAAAACAATATTTATTTCAACTCAATCGCAATATTGTCTAATGTTCAAACCTTTTACAAAGTTTCTTACCTCAACTTTGACCTCTGGTTGATCATCCCTTTTACGATTCAATCCCATCGACTGATCAATCAGCAAACCATCGTACATCGGTAACACGAAAAGCTTTTCGGTAGCAGCCAATCTTTCGCACTTGGGTGTCCATATGTGTAGCGTGAACCAAGTTTGTGAAAGTAGCCAAAGCAGCCAGAGCCAGCCGTACTGTTTGGAAACGAAGTCGTTGAGGAAGTAAAGAGGTGGTGCCTCGAAGAACAAGTAATCCGGTATGGTACCGTGGAAGAAGCAGGGATCGGTATTTCGTAGACCACAAGCAGCGATCAATAGGGAGATCGAGACGGGTGTTGTCAGATTCACTGGGAAAGCGTAACTGAAGCCCTGAATCATGATCTTGCAGGCGAACTTGCCTAAAATAAAATGTAAATCACATTATTAGTATTCCTTTAGTTTCTTAAAAAAAAAAACCGAGTGTGGGTCTCGGGGACCCCCGACAGAAGTGAAACTTCAAAGTCGTGTGAATGACAGTATATTATATAAATCAATATATTAA
>JAPYZE010008249.1:0-13641 GCA_030522805.1 Leptomastidea abnormis
ATATATATATAAAAGCCTGAGGATGGCTAAGAGTCAACTTTCTATTTTACGCGTTTCTTTCTTTTTTTCCTCTCTCTCTTTTGCCATTTCTTTTCATATAAGTACACAATGAAGCGGAAAAATGATACGGAGACTGGTAGGAGGTAAAAGGTGGTTCAATAGAAGAAAAAAAGATAGAGGGGTAAGATCTTAGACGTCGGTGGCAGACTCTTTTCTTATTCTTCTTCTTAGCCTGTTATCTTATATTTTTTTAATATAAAGATACAATTGTATATATTTTTTTTGTTAGTCTTGATTAAAGGACGATAATCAGAAAACAATAGACATTTATTTAAATTTAAAAATTTAATTTGAATTTTTGCTAATTTAAAAAAATTTGATCAGATATTAGTAGCCTCTTAGGCTTCTTAATTCCATAATATAAAAAATTTCACCTATCCGTTTTATATACAGCATCTCGATCAACCCATCAAATGAGTTAGCTGTATACTATACAACATTCGCATACCGGCGCCACAACCTCATACGAACATCCACACATTATATACCTCATCATCCGTTGTCTCTTCTCCACCTCTTTTTCTCTCTCTCTCTCTTTCTCACTACATAGCAGTCTTTTTTATTCAGCTAGGCCAGAACCTTTTGTCTTTTTTTTTCCCAGCATTTGCGCATCTCACTAATACCACCAACACATATATAGGTATACAACCAGAAAAGTCTAATGCGCCTCGAGCGTATATGTATAAGAGTTACATTAGGCAACGTGGAAAGCGCAACTTGGAGAATGGGTATAGCTTAGCTAGCTTGGACAGAAGAAAAAGAAGTAGAGAAAAAGTAGAAAGAGATGGAAAAAGAAAGATAAAATTGCGAATCCACGAGCGAAATAAAAGCTTGGTTGAGTGAAGAACAGAAAAAGAGACAGAGAGTATGTTTACAGACCCAGCGAGTAAAAAAGAGATAGAGAAAGCGAGAAATGTGTGTGGTAGAGATTCTGGTAGTGAGATAAAAAGAGAAGAAGAATAAGAAGAAGAAAAAGAGAGTGAAGAGAGAGAGAGAGAGAGAGAGAAAAGAGAGAGAGAGAGAGAGAGCGGGGAAAATAATTGCAAGTTCCGTGTGGAGTCCGTATTCGCGTGGGCTTTTTTTTCACTATATATATGTATATACTGCTACTACTGCTGCTGCTGCTTTTTTTTTCGCGAGAGGGAGAAAAGAAAAAGGGGAGAGATAGAATAGTATATATAGGAGGAGTAGGAGGAAAAGAGTGGAGGGAAGTCACTACACTACGCGGGTGGGAAATAAAGAAAGAGGCGCGTCATGTGCGTGCGATGTGGTTGTAGTAGTAAGAAGTTGCGGTATATATGTGTATGTCTGTGTATGTGTACGTGTACGTATATAGATATATAAGCTCGTGTGAGAAGAGTTGAAAGAAGCGAGAAAAGAGAAAGAAAGAAAATGGTGGTGGTGATAGCGGTGAGGAGGGGTAAAAGAGAGAAGAGAGTACTGTGTGGAGGCGAGATCCAATTAAAAATATTACACATTACTCGCTTTCGCTGGTACCTACACCTTACACCTCACCTCTCTCTCTCTCTCTCTCTCTCTCTCTCTCTCTCTCTCTCTCTCTCACTCCGCTAAAAATGTATTTACTATTTAAAGAGAAGCAAGTGTGTGAGTGAGAGAGAGGTACCGCTCACAATCTTTATGCACTTCATATAAACCTCCCCGTACTCTATTTACCACCTCATCCCACACATGAACACATACGTAGGTACACATATATAACTCATCAACACTTTTCTCCCTTTGTTTACCACCTCTTTTCCTCCTTCTACTCTTATACCCGCCATCATCCGTCGCTAACACACACTTAATCTCGCTCTTTATATCTTGCCTCTTTCCACATAACCCAACACCAGTAGCAGCAGCGGCAGACGTATACCAAACGTGAGGCTACCCTTATCTCTCTCCCTTTTTTCTACCATTGCATGGTACAACTCGCGATTTTATTGACTTGCGTATAGCTCGTAAAATTTTATCCCGGTACTTTTTGTTTGTGATTTTGGTGGGGATGAAAGATTGGGAATAATGGATAAGGGGGTATATATAGAGAGAGATTGAGAGTTGCGCAGTAATGAAAAAAAAAATTGCGTGTTATGGAAGTTAGGAGATTTGTAGGGAGAGAGTTTGATTTATTTGACACTGATTATGAATAATTTGCTTTATGGTGATTATTGGTGAAATAGGAATTTTATTTTTTTTTTATAATTGGTGGTATGGGATTTTGTCGTTATTTTTTTATTTTATTAATATTAGCTATAGGAAAATTGTAATAGTGTTGATGAATATAAGCTTTTCTAGATAGTACGGTGTGAGATTGGAAGTGATTTACAAAGTTATACAATTGTGTTATTGATTTGATGATGGTTAGAGATTTAAAATTGCTTGGTCGATGGACTACGTGTTTTGAAATCCATAGATTGTGGGTTCGATATCAATGTCTGTCGTTATTAAAGCTTTTCATAATTTCTATCGAAATACACTACATTGAGTGTCAAAAGTCTTATTAAAGAAAAAAAAAAAAGATAACATATATCCGAAATAGTCAGGAGAGAAATTTGAATCTAAATTTTTAAATTTTTTTCATATGATATTTTGAAATTATAAAAAATAAAACAGTAATAATTGTTGCATCTAATAATATTTATGAAATCATTATTAAATGAATCTCATGTCAATTGATTTTTTTATTGCTTAAAATCTTAAAACATCATTTTACCAAATTACATACACTAAACCATTTTTAAAAGGATTATAAAAAAATCGCAATACATCATCGGTGCTTTAACATACAATTAGCTCTTTATTAAGATAAATCATTTATTTGCTTGTATAGATGTTAAACACAGATGAAATTTTTTCGGATAAGATACTTTGTTTGATAATTTTTAATAATTATTTCTAATGCTGTATTAAAAATTTTAATGATTTTACTTTTGCTACCTTGTGAAGATTGAACTGTTAACAATGTTAAATAAGAGGTGATGAATTAAAATAAAATTTTATATGTTTACATATTTGTCATTTTATGTGCAATTTTATTACAAATTTTTTTTTAGTTTTATTTTCAATCAATTTTTATTAGATTCGTGATAGTTTTTGTATTTAGTTTTGAAAATAACTACTAAAACTACTCCAGTGAATCTAAATCCAAAACGATTCAAAAGCCATTTTTACGTATATTTATGTCCAGAATAAATTTGTTGTTGTTGTGTTATTTTATTGTTTTTATGTAATATTAGAAAAACTTTATTTGTTAATAAAGTATCAGTAGAAGTTAAACTAATTATTACTAACGAATGGTGTCTAGTTTTTCAAATTTTTTTCTCACAGTTATTTTTATGTATTATTTATTTTTAACGTTTGTTTCTGTTGATGTAAACAAAAATAGTTTTCAACTTTTATATCATGAATTACCCGAAGAGTTGAATACAGTTGTAAATTGTTTTGAGAAGCTATACGTTTATCGATTACGCACAAAAAGGTAAAGTCCGTTTGTTTTAATCTTTATCTCAACGCAGCGGAGATTTCCTTTTTTATTTTAGAATATGTACAACGCGTACGAAAAGACTTGAAACAATAAAAGGAGAGTAACAGAGACAGAAATTTACACGATAGTTATATTGAACAATATCACTGATATTTGCATGTTGAGAATATTCTTATGTACTAAAAAAATGTTAGACATCTTATTAACTTTAAATAAAACGAGAACTTACTCATTTTAATGGTTTTATTAATTTAAAAATATTTCTAGGAAAAATAAAGTTTCTAGAAAAAAATACATTGTGATAAAAGTTTGGAAAAATTGAGCTTTGAAAAGAAAATTAGGAAAATTGGAAACCAGTGTGATTAAAAAGTAGTCATGAAATATAAAACTTACTGCTACACAAACATATACAAGGTTCTAATAATAACCTTAGTATTATTAATATCAAATAAATTAAAACACTTTTTACATATTTGCTATAACAAAAATATTAATAAATTTAAAGTTATAAAAACTGTTTTTGCAACCACTTAATTTGTTATCGTTAATAGATTAATTTATAATAAAAAATAACTGCACTTATCAAAAAATTTTTATTGTGACAATTTCCAATACTTACTTAATTATACATTAGCCAATTACAATGTTATAAGGTATGTATTCCATTTTGTACAAATTCTTTTACAATAAAAAATCTTTTATAAAAATAAACTAATTTTTTTTCTTCAAATCAATAAATAAAATGTGTGTAGTGAAATTCAGTCGACATTACGTTCTCCGAAGCCATCCCTTGTCGTGGCGCAATATACTTTAACAAATACTCGGCAGATGGCTGCAGGATTTGTGAGTATATGTTCTGGATATGGCAGTACTCTATACAAATAGTTCCTATACAAAAAGTTTTCAACGTATTGTGTCGAATCAATAATATTTGCTATTGAATTGTGAAAAATGTATGGACTTTTTATTTTATAAAATAAATTTATCAATCATATGTTATCTATAGAAAAGAAGATATTATTAAAAAACATTCAACAATTGAATTCGATAATTAGCATATAGTATTTGAAATTTTGTCGTACATTAATGTTATAAATTGTAAATTCTTATGAAAGATTAGCGTAAAATAAAAGTTTTCATCATTTAATATTCAAGCCTTTATTAAGGATAATTTAGTTTAATTTTAATTTTTTGAACAGGCGCTAATAGCTGATTATTGTCAATATTTAGTTGTAGCACAACTTTACTAATCAATTATAAAATTTTTATCATTTGATATGCTTATTTGAGTTTGTCCATATTCATTACAGTGAAAAAATTTAAACAATTGGAAGCAGAGAAACGCGGAAGCGCTGTATAAATTTAATGCTAAGCTTTTTCAACGTAACACCTTTTGTAAATAAATCTGAACATTTTGAATAAAACATTACTTCGTTAAAAATCAGCATCATTTTTCCCTCCTAAAGATCAAAAGGTATTTCATATTTTATAAAAAAATTTTATCTTAAAACATTAATAATATTCGCTAATTATAAATAATTATTATCTAATTATAGATAAACATTTATTTATTTTTGAATCAAAATATGATCCTCACAAATTATTTGAATTTTATGTACTTACAATATTTACAATATTATAAATTATTGAACAATATGAAATTAATAAACAAATCATCGATGGATTATACAGCATATACTGACATTACAAAATTTTTTTAAAAAAAATATAAATTATATAATATCAAAAACTTTTATTTTTGTAGTTAGTTTTTTTTACAATTTTATAATAAAATAATTAATTTTTTCCTATATAATAAATAAACTCGATATAAGTATAATCAAGATTTTTAATATTTTAGTGAAAACATTTTTTATAAAGAGAAATAATTTGAGTTAGTATGACAAAGCAATTTAAAATTCTTTAAGGTCGCCATTTTTAGAACTGCCTTTTCACGCTGTATGTAAGCGACGGCAATCTGCAGCTTGGAATTAACGGAGCGTAAGTAACCAGCTACTGCCATATTTTCTTGTAGCGTATGTTACTTTATAAAAATGTTCACGCGTTAATTTATTGAAGCTAATTATCTCTTTACATAGAAAAATGATATTTTTGTGAGTAATAAAATTAAAAATACTTAATTTATGTAGGTAGGAGATTTTGGGAATCTGTTAATTAAATTGGCTAGTTTAGCTGGGTCAATAAGAATAATTAAAATTGATTACTTATAAATGTTACTTAATTTTTAATTGAATTAAGTAAGCATATTATGTTAAAAGTTAGTACTTCTTAAATGGATATTAAGAGAAACAATTACTGTGCATCTAATGTATGTTGATTTGATAAAATTTGTTTTGTGCAAATGATAATTGTTTGTAAAATTTTATTTCTGTTATTTACATTGCTTTCTTTTAATCTAATAATATTTCTAAATAGTTTTACTTTTATTATCTTATAAATATTGAAAAAACCAAGCTCAACTCCAAGTTTGCTCTATTTTTTAACGCTCAATTCTTATTATTTTTCTTTGAAGTATAGAAAATATTAATTACAAAAGTTTCTTCAATAAAATAGTATTTACAACTTTGTTTTTAAATTAGACTTCTTCATAACAAACTTTTTTGCAATAAAAAGTTACTGAGGATGTATTAGTGTACTTACGAGAAGATTAACTGCTAATTATTAATTAATATTTGTTCCTAAATAAGAATTAAATTTATTTTTCATTTCTTGGAAAAGATAATCTAATATTTACAAGTATCTATAAATAATTTTTATTGATACAGCTTTTACATTATTTTTAGTTAAGAAAGTCACTGTTTGCTAACAAACAAATTACTACTTTTTTCTTATCAAACTTTTAACTTAAAATCATCCATTGGAACAAAAATTATTTATTTTGCATTTATATATATATATATATCTTACAAAAATTAAAAAAAAATAATAATAATACTTAGTTACTTTTAAAGTCACATTTCTAAACAAACATAAAATGAATATCAAAAAAAAAATAAATGCTTTTTAAAAGCAACAACAAAAAATTTATCTTAAAAAAAACTAGCTTTGACACAACTATTTTCCTTTTCAAACACAAAACCAAAAAATCTCAACCCTTCAGATCAACTGATACCTCTAAAACCACGACACTTCCTCATCCTAATCCCAAAACACACAAACACACACATACATAATCCACATATCCATCTCATCATCCAAAGATCTCTCACGCTCTTTCTCTTTCTCTCCCACAGGATATACACATTTAAAACTTGCTTTGTACAAACGTATATATACACTTTATATCCGGATCGTATCGATATTCCCAATATTAAACCTGACATGTTTTCAAAACACTCACACTCACACAATAATCATCATCATCACCTCACCCACGTATACATAAACCCCTTTTTTTATTTTATTTCATTCACGCTTGTTCATTTTCGATTTCCAAGATTTGTATTTAAGACGTCTTCTATTATTCCCACGTGTTTAGAGACTCATAGCTCTTGTATAAGTATGTATATATACATAACCCGTAGTTGTATCAAGTTACCTTTTAAAGAGGTTCTTCTCGTTTACTCCCTTCGTCGTTGATGTCGTCTTGGGTCACCGGAAGAAATTTTGACTGGAGAAACAAGAGAACTGACATTGCTTTGAGTAAACGTTACTGTTTGAAAGAGGAAACTGTGTTGACGCGTTCGATGAAATTGACGATTATCGGATAATGTTATGTATAGGTATTTTTATGCTGCTATATTACCATCAAGCTATGCTTGTGATTTTAAGGGAATTTATGATATATTGGCTTGATAGGTTTTTTTTTTCAAAGATTTCCAATCCCAATATTTCTAATACAGTAAAATAAAAATATAAAATTATGAATATAACGCGTATTAGCGAAAACATAAGATAATTTTTATTTACCCTCAAAATATTATTAACGATGAGTAATTGACAAATCATTTATTTCCTAGTAGCAATAATTCAAACTTCCGCGAATAAAACAAACCCCTTTCTCTATATCTCAATCCCAATAAAAATCATCCGTCGGATCAATCGTACACATATACATGCATACACATATTCGCATATACTATTTTGACAAGGGTCGTCGTCGTCGTCGTCGTCTCGCGACTATAATCGGAGCCGTAACTTCCGCATTTGTATAAAGCTATATACCCTATAAAGGTACATAGCTTCTTGGAGAAGCGAATACAATATCAAATACTTTAACACGTAGGCATAGCTTTGTAAGCGATACCCCTTTGAAAAAAAAAATGTCCAGTTTGCTGTGTGTATACATATATATATTCGTCGTAAGCATGACGTATATCCTGCTATGTATATATAAGAAACTCGAATGAATAAGCCAATATCGGAGAGACCAGGTAGAAGAGAAAACAATGAACTAAGCAGAGAGTATATATTGCTGACAGGATCGTTTTGGCCGAATTTTGTGTGTGTATGTGTGTGTGTGTGTGTGTGTGTGTGTGTGTGTGTGTGTGTGTGTGTGTGTGTGTGTGTGTGTGTGTGGGTGTGTGTGTGTGTGGGTGTATAGAGGGAGAGAGGGTGAGAGAGAGAGAGAGAGAGCCCGCGACTGGTGGGTATATCGGGAGAGAGAGAGAAAGGGGAGAGGAAAAAAGTGAAGGTCCGGTGTGAGTACTGGGAAGACGTGTACGATAAAATAGGGATGAGAAAAGGAGGAGAGGAAAAAAAAGGAGAAAGAAGGAGATGAATGAAGGGTTGCTGTGGTTATAAATATACGTATATAGTGTCGATGTCGTTTCCTCGTGTTTTTCCTTGCACTGCAATGCTCGCACGAGTGCGGTGCAATTACTTCGTTTTCTTATTTTTTTTTTTTTTTATTTTAGCTTCTATGTTGCGATTAACGAGAGAGAAAGAGAGACTGTGTTGGACGTATTTCAGTCTCCTATATTTGCTACTCTTGTACTTTCTGCTCTTCTTTTATTCTTCTTTTTTTTTTTTAATTTTGCCATCTTACGCCCTGATGACCAAGCGAGTGGGAATTGACGTTTCTTTGGATTTGAACTATGTACTTGTGCTGATTATTATTTTCATTTTTTTTTCTGTTTTTTATATAGATAGGTATAATTTTTTTTGCTTCTTTTTATTACAAGTTTAATGTAATAATTGCACGATAATAGGAGAGTGTTGGGGTTACTTTAGCTTTTGTTTAGTATATTTTCTTCTTTTTTTTTTTAAACAATAGAAATGACAGTTTTTTTTATTGAAATTTTACAAAATTATGGTAACAAGAATTTTTTAAATAACATTGTTGCTGATTATTCACTTGGATTTATCTTATAAAATACTTTTTCATTGTATGTAATATTATTGTTTTATAAATTTTATAATATTGTCGATTAGTCATAATTTTATATTATTTTGAAATTAAATATTCGCATTTTATTTACAAAATATATAAAAATGCTAATTATATAATAATTATATGTTTAAATATTTTCAAAAATATAGATTGCTTAAATTAAATGTTTTTTTTTAAACCGTTAAAAAATCAAAAAGTATTTATTTTAGATTTTGATTAAATAGTGATTAAAAAAAAAAATCACTTATTTATGCATTTTTTGGTCTTAACTACATTTTTTTATTTTATAAAATAAAACTAATAATTTAGAGCTTCATCAGATGATATTAAAATTTCCGAATATCTTTTTCATACTTTTTTAAGTATACTTCGACTTGTAAAGGCTTGCTAAGTGGCTAAGATGTTAGACATCAGTAATCGAACCCATGATTTGTGGATTACAAAAACAACGCTTTACCTACTAAGTCACATCAAGCCTTTGGATATCTTAATTTAAAAGCTTTCATATTGCTCCGAATATGTATCAGATAAGTTAAATTTCTGCAAAGACACTCACGAATGTAAAACTGTAGAATACTTTCTAATCAAATCAATCCTTTTTCATCCAATAATTAAAATATTTATTTTGGCTTCAATAATCTTCCTAACATAATAATTTACATTGATTCTTCAGATACCTTTTAAAATAATTTACGTAATATGTAATATATAATAAAAATTCTTAAAAATACAAATCAACTTAATTATTAATCAATAATTTTATTCAACATCATACATTAAATTATTTTTAAAACTGAATTCCAAACATACATGATTATATTACAAAAAATGTTCTATAATGAAAATTTCTTATAATTCCTATTTTAATATACAATATATACTTTTTATTACAAACCTTACATTTCAACCTATCACTCCATAAAATGCATATCCTCTCTTTCTCCATTTCAATCAAATCAAACAACCACAACCATTACCTCTCCCCTCCATTCAAAATACCTCAACTCTTTTATCAATTTAAAAGTTAATTTAGTAGACGCCACTAACAAGATTGAACTCTATTATCTTATTCTCAATGTATCTCGTTTTTTTTTTCTTCCCAAAATCAACAATCTTCTCGCAACTCTATAACTAGCTTATTCATAACCATCAGATCAATCAAAATTTTAAATCAAAATGCATACATGATTTCTAAAAGAACGATATACAAAACGGTAAAAGATGAAACGAAGACATATACGTAGATGCGTTGAATAACGCAATAACGAACCACATAAAAAATTCAAGACTATATGCACGTCAACGTATGATCTTCAAAAAAAAAAAATACTGAAACCTTCTCGATTCCTCATTTGTCTCTCAACTTCACACTTCAGACATGCACACATTTGTTGCTGCTATACCGTCGTTGTCGTCGTCATCGTCATCGTCTCAGACGACTAGAAGTGTTATATATACCTATAACATAGTAGTAGCAGTAATAGTATAGCACACGACAAAGTTGACGAAGCATATCTTTAACAGCAACGGCACGTAAGTAAAGATTTATGTATGTATGTGTGTGTAATAAAGAATGGGGAGGTTGGGCATTATGGTAATTTTCGTATACGCCCGAAGTTCACACTCTTCTGTCTCTCTATACTATAATATATGATCGTTTCGTGGGTGCGCACTTATCCGTCCGTCGTCGCCGCCGCTACTAACACCTTCATTGTCGCGCGCTCGTGCATAGCACTGCAATTTATTATTGCATACACACACACACATACTCACATGCAAAAAAAAAAAAACAAGCCTATATATGTAAAGTCAGTTAGAGGCGGTCCAGCTTCTGTCTCAAAAAATAATGTGTAAAAAAGAGAAAAATATACATCACGCCATCTTTCTCTCGTACGTATATATGTATACATATACACATTCGCGTAGTAATATATAACACAGTGACAAAAAGGGGAGGTCTACGACACGTGCACTGGCGGTTGGCTTAGGGGCACTCGTTTTTTTTTTTTTTACGCGTTACCCGTTAATTGATGAAAAAGGATAGAAAATAAAGAGAGAGAGAGAGAGCATCAAAGGGACACGCGCCTTAAGCCGCGTATGCGTATATATATATATATATATATATATATATATATTTTCATACACCCCCGCCCAGACATTTTTACATTCTCATTCTTTTACACACACACACACATATATACATATACGTATATTGAGAAAAATAAAGAAGGCGCGAGTGAGTAAGAAAACGAAATCACACTTCTTTCTGCGACTGCAAATATATATACGTTATGTCTAATGGGACGCTTCGTTGCATTAAAAGCTGCGAAGAGATTGTATGAGTGAGTAAGAGAAATGGATATAGCGACGTTACTGCTAACCCTTGACGACTTCCAAATTGAGTAATTATACACGGTTTATATATAGGGAGAGGGTTTATATTTATATACGATGTGTGATGGGTATTGAATTTGGATTTTGCCGAAGGGCGTCAATTTTTTTACGTTGTTTCCGGACTTATTGGTTGCTTTTTAATTAAATTGTTTTTTTTTTCTTCTTTGTTTGTTTATTTGTGGATTATAGTATGTGATGATAATATTAATTGTGATGTTTGGTGAGGTGCTGTGGTATAGAAATTATATTTGATAGAATTATGAGGCGTAAATTAGATTTATTATCATAGACAAATTAATATTCGGAATATTTAATTTTTTTAATTTTTTAAAGGGTTTTGATTTAGAATTAAAATTGTAGGATATTATGAGATTGTAATATTAATCCCTCATTTGTAATTCTTGAATTATTAAAAAATTATCTATTGAAAAATTACCAACAACGAAATATTTTTGTTCCTAATATGTTTATTATAAAGTAAGTTGAAACAAAAGAAAAAAAAACTGTACAATACTTGTACCTACAAATATGTTACACAAACAAACTTGTAACATTTCTGACCTTTTTTCTCCCTCTTTCAAAAAAAAAAACTTATTAAGCTTGCAGATGATTAATATGCAAATAATTATTATATAAGTAAATCTTCAAGTACCCCTATCATACCCATCATAACCCAAGTATAATTAAAACCATCCTATCCATGACCCTCAAATTTTTAATCTTACCATCTTTATTATTATCATTATTATCATCATCATTATCATCATCACACTCATCTTACACAAAAACTCTCTCTTTCTTTCTCCATCATTCTATACACCCATACAACAAATACCATCATTTCTAAATCGCGTCCACGGCAACTTCTATATATACATCTCAACCAAACACTATATATACAGCCAAAAAAAAGCCACGAGTATATATACTGAGAAGATCGCCTGTCAACGATAAACACAATATATATCGGTAAACGCGTCGGCATAAGCACAAGATGCTGTTATTATAATATGCAGTCTCATCAATATATACCTATATGTGCAGTCCACACACCGTAACATTCGACGTGTCGATGCATAAATTATCTTTAGGTCGTATATATGTACGTCGAGACATACAGTGTATGTATGTACAACAAAGAGAGATCCTGGTATTCGCATAAGGCTGCGTGAAACTTGGAAGAGTAAGAATTTTTCGGGTGGGGGCAAATTTGGGGGATGGGAGGGAGGTATGAGGCGAGAATATTAGGAGATCGAAGGGGAAGTGGACTGGGGAGGGTGAGGGGAGGGGTTCGTGACAGAGGTGCGAGGAGAGAAGCCTCCCCCCCCCCCCCTCTTCCCCCCCCCCCCCCCCCCCCACCTCTTCACTTCGAGCCGTAAGTAGTAAGAGGCCCGGCAAGACCAAAATCGAAAAGCGAGTAGTTCTCTATACTTGAGAGTATGTATCATCTCCTTCTTTTTTTATCTTTCTCTTTCTCTCTCTCTCTTTTCATCCCCCGATTTTACCTCTCTCTTTCATATATATGCATACACATATTCGTATATTTCTTTCTTTCTTTCTTTCTCTCTTATTCGCGGTCTCCAATTATTTCCAGACACTGAGAAACGAACAAGCTCTCGCTATAGTATATGTATATAGTATATAAGTCCTGGAGCGCATATATACACCTCATCTATACGTGCAAGCTGACAGCATGCATATAGCATACATACACACGTTGCATCTACTATACGTATATGATTTCTCTCTCTCTCTCTTTTTTTCTCCCACCAATTCGCGCCTCCTTAATTCTTTTATTTCCGCAAGTAGTGGGAAGAAGGGAGGAAGAATATGACGAAAGGGGGTGGGGGCAGAAGATGAAGCTTGCAAGGATGTTTTTTTTTGGTTCGAAAGATGGAAGGGATTGGTCTACTGTTTTTATTATTATTAAGGAGGGTGCGCGAGTATGTTCTACCCCAAGGGGCGGAAGAGGATTAGGGGCACAAGGAGGGAGGGAGAGGGGGGGTGAGGTGGGATGATAGGGGGAAGGGGGAGAGAGGTTCGATTATCAGCCAGAGCGCCTTGGAGCTGTGGGAATACCTGCGATATATAGACATATCGGATACTACGTCCGTATATACGAGCGTTGTATTTATATATGCACGTATCTTACAAGCACAGCTCGCAAGCGCAGCGGGGTTTTATGCATTTGATTAATTTTAATATTTTTGCTTGGCTGCTGATACGACGGCTTTTTTAAGTATGTGTATGTGTGTGTATGTGGAATGGGATGGATGAGAAAAGAAGAGGATAAAGGGGTGAGAGGGATCCAATTATCTATATCGCGTGCTCGAAGCTTCGAGTATGTTTT
>JAPYZE010008250.1:0-15062 GCA_030522805.1 Leptomastidea abnormis
TTTCTTGCACGTTGGTCCAAAGCTTCAAGAAGACGTGCTTGCCATTTTAATCAAATGGTCATTCCACAAAGTCGTCTTTACATGCGACATTGTGAAGATTTTAAGGCAATTTTTAATGCATTCCGACGATGCAAACTAGCAGCGAATACTTTGGCATTCCTCTAGCTGTCCGGGCGTAGAAGCTTTTCGTCTACTTACGGTAACGTACGGCACAGCATCAGCACCTTTCTTGGCCAACGCTTGTATGTTAAAACTAGCCGAAGATGGTCGCCAACAGTACCCAATGGCAGCCTCTCTGATCGAAAAAAATCGCTATGCGGACTATTTTTTTGCCGGGGCAGACACCTTAGAGGAAGCTCTAAAAGCAAAGAGCGAACTCATCAATTTGCTACAATCAGCTGGCATGAAGCTAAGTGAATGGGCAATGAATCATCCAAAGCTAATCCCCGATACTTTAGATAACTCAGCTTCCGAGGCAGCAACGCCAGTAGGAGAACAAACTACAGTAGCCACCCTAGGTCTGCGATGGCTGCAAGAATCTGACGCTTTTATGTATCACGTCAATCACATAGGCACCAAATCTAGGACTACTAAACGGATGATGCTGTCTGAGTTAGCAAAGCTGTACGATCCGGTAGGCTGGCTCTTCCCGTTTGTTGTTCGAGCGAAAATTATGTTGCAACAGCTCTGGATAGAAGGCCTCGACTGGGATAAGCCACTATCCTTAGATCTTCAGCAATCATGGAACGAATTTATTTCACAACTGCCTGAACTAAGTTTACTCAGAATACCTTGCTGGTACAGCATATCCTCCTTGGCCGACTGGACTTTATATCACTTCTGCGACGCCTCAGAAAGAGCCTATACGGCCACCGTCTACCTCGTGACTACATTCGACTCTAAGATTGCTACACGCCTTATCACAGCAAAATCCAAAGTTGCACCTTTCAAGGTAATCTTGCTACCAAAATTAGAGTTTACAGGTGCTGCTCTCTTAGCCAGACTTATTGGATACGTGATCCAACATGTACCTGTGGCACCCACAAGCCTCCACTGCTGGTCAGACTCACAGGTGACTTTGGCGTGGCTTCGTGGCCATCCGTGCCGATGGAAAGCATTCGTTGGCAATCGAGTCAGTGAAATCACTACTACTCTCCCAACGGTAAGTTGAAGACACGTTCGATCCAGAGAAAATCCTGCTGATCTCGCTACTCGAGGTTTATCAGCCGCACAGTTGCGCGAATCAACCCTTTGGTAGGAAGGTCCTACCTGGCTCAAACTACCATCTTCGGACTGGCCGGCCTCGCCCGATAAGATGCCGTCTTAACTCGAGGAACGCAAATCAAGCCGCGTGACTCTGCTCACTCAAATTGATGATACAGTGCATCAACTACTCGATCGCTTCTCGTCCTTTGATAAGCTGCAAAGAGTCATCGCGTATGCCTTTCGCTGGCGCACAATTGCCTCGACTCCAAAGAACGAGCAATTGACTTGGCTCACGTCAAATGAATTACAAAAAAGCGAGACCTGCATTTTACGGCCAGTGCAGGCAGAGGCATACAGCCCAGAAATAAAAGACTTAAAAACCAAGGGCCAAGTGTCGCGTAGTAGTCATCTCAAAGCTTTGGCTCCATTTCTAGATGTCCATGGCCTTCCAAGAGTACAAGGTCGCTTACAGAACTCTACACGGATGGAACGAGCCAAACATCCAGTTATTTTACCGGCAAAGCATCTTATTAGTTACCTAATACTACGGCGAAACCACCTGCTTACACTGCATGGAGAGCCTTCGCTGGTATAAAATGTTTTACTTTAGCAATATTGGATTGTACACGGGCAAAGCACCATTCGAAAGTACACGTCAGTGTGTTTGCTGTGCCAGATTCAAGGCAGTTACTCAAGAGCAACAAGTGGGCTTGCTGCCTGAAAATCGTATAGTTCCAACACGACCTTTCTCTCGAGTTGGTTGTGACTTTGCTGGACCTTTTATGATTCGAGCAACCCTTGGAAGAGGATATAAGGCCTACAAGGGCTACGTGTGTGTCTTCGAATGTCTGACAACAAAAGCAGCACACCTAGAGGTTGTCTCTGATCTGTCTACAGCCACCTTTCTTGCGGCTTTCAAACGCTTTGTCTCTCGTCGAGGGTTATGTCACGTCGTATACAGTGACAATGGCACTAACTTTTAAGGAGCTGAAGTTGAGATTCGTCGCCTGTTTGCTCCATACTCGACCTCAAGCTCTGAAATAGCTGCTTCGATTGCTAAGGATGGCATTCGCTGGGCCTTCATTCCACCACGAGCGCCAAACTTTGGAGGATTATGAGAAGCTTGCGTGCAAAGTTTTAAGACTCATTTAAAACGAGTCATTGGAGACTTGACACTGACCTTCGAGGAGTTCTCGACAGTCACTTGTATGATTAAAGACTGCCTCAATTCACGGCCTCTTCGCGCTAACAGCTCCGACGCCCAAGATCTTTCTGCTGTAACTCCTGGAAATTTTCTCATCGGAACTCCACTTATCTATCTTCCTAAACCTTACAGCGAGGAGGAAGAATCGTTGAAATCGCTTCGCTCTCGTTGGGTCATGCTTGAACTTATTAGAAATCACTTCTGAAAAAGATGGAAGGCTGAAGTCCTGGCCTTTATGCAACAACGCACGAAGTGGTTGAATCCAAATCACCAATTGAAAGAAGGAAGCTTAGTCTTATTCAAAGACGAGTTGACACCACCTACTAAGTAGCCTTTAGCCCGGATCATACAACTGCATCCTGGACCAGATAACTTGAGTCGTGTAGCAACTATTCAAACAGCTACCTCAGTCTATAAACGTCCAATAAATCGACTAATCTTGTTACCTATTGAAGACAATGAAGCTGAGAACTCTGCCTCCGGTTCGTTTACGGCAGGCGGTCTTTCTACGCCTACTCAAGAAGACCAAGACTCAAGATGATTTTCATAAAATCTTTTGTAAGCAAGTGGACTTAGTTTTGTATAGAGTCACTTCGACAAGTTCTGATTTAATTTTGGATTGTATAGCTTGTCTTTATTTCTATAATAATTTTATCAAGTGGACTTACTCATAGCCGCTTGCCTTAATATTCAATATCTGTATCATATTATAACCTTTAATGCGCTATGGAAGTCGCGTTGTTGTTTATATTGTTTCTTACGTCGCGTTCGCATTAACGCTCCGTGGCGGGCAGTATGTATACGCGTGCTATTTCGCAAGTCGCTTTGCGAATTCCTTTTGTTCACCTCGCTTCTCGTTGCTGTCCAAAATCGCCCGGTCAGCACTAATTTTTCACTTCGCGCTGGTCACACTGGCTAGTGCTTGGTCGCGCGCTCGCTCTCTTGCGACGACCGTCGTACCGATCGTACCTACTCCCATCGCGCATACCCTCAATACATTTTTCAATATATATAGTTTAGCAATTTAATTTGGAGTTGTTCAATTCAATTCCCTCTTCCCTGATCCGCTATCAAAAAACCCTAAAAGTGCATACAACACTTGAAGATCACTTTTTAAGAATGTCTCTAAACGAAAATTATTTTATTGAGCGATTTCATTAAGGAAATAAACTTTCAGAAAATGAGGATGCTATGCACACTGCTGAAAAATTTCAGCAAGGAGCTGGAATAAGAGGTTTTTTAGGTGGCTCGTACAGACGGGCTTATCCTATTTTTAAGGCTGGCTGTAAAGAAATCGGTAGAGAAGCTCTTTGAACCGGAGTAAATATAATGAATGATGTTACTCATGGAGATATACCAATTAGAAATTCTCTTGAAAAACGTCTAATAGAATCTAAGTTAAATGATTAAGTGATGGAACAAGCATATAAAAAGCTTAATACTTTTGAAGAACCTCAGTTGCTTACTGACAGTGATACCAATCGCAAAAAGTAAGCTATCTCCGCAAAAAAAAAGTTAAACGCATTAAAAATCTGAAAAGAAATTAAGAAAGAATAGCAAGCAGAAGAATTCTTTAAATAAATCACGTACAATTAGCGATATTTTTCAAAAGTAAAAAAAAAATGTCACTTTAACACGCTGAATCGTGCCAATGGTTAAAGGAAAAGTTATCCTTTCGATATAACACCTACACAGACAACGATAGTAAATTAACAATGGGTAGGTTATAAACCAATATCTTCTCTTACTGATGACTCGCATATTGAGTTTGTAATTCCTGGCAGCGGTGAAGAGTATATCGATTTAGCACATACAATGTTAAAACGTGTAAAAATTAAAAAAGCAAACGATGAAAAACTAAATAATACTTATAAGGTTGCTCTGGTAAACAATTTGCTCCACTCAACGTTAAATCAAAGAGATGTGGCATTTCATCAAAAATTAAACACGTCAGCAAATAATGCTGTTAAGGTAAAATGAATTTGGAAACCTAATTGTAAAGTTTAAAAGCAGAATATATTTAAAGTTAAAGGGGTACAGAAAAATATAGGAGCAGTACAGCGACACCTCCGTACTAAAGGAGTATCGTCAACGATCTGCGGAGCAGATCTTGGTCGTCTCTCCGATAGAGCGAGCGCACACACATGCATACAAAGAGCAGGGGCTACCACATATGATAGGCCAACCTGCGTGCACACACACACACGCGCGCGCGCGCATAGATACAGCAGCGTATACATTTAAGAAAACATACATATATCTTTACACTTCCGCCTTTTCTGAATCGATCTCTAGGGAGCGGCTTAATAAAAAGGTCTGCCTTTTGTGATTCAGACGGCATGTACTTAACGTCAATGTCACCGTTCTCGCTTCTTTCTCTAAGAAAATGTTACCGAACATCCATGTGTTTAGTTCGCTTATGCGATTCGGCATTTTTCGCCAACTTAATTGTGCTTTGGTTGTCTACCTACAAAGACATCGGATTATCACATGGATGCTCGAGATCAACAAGCAATTTTCTTAGCCAGATGGCTTCTCAAGTAGCAGTAGCAGCGGCCACGTTTACAGACTCGGTCGAGCTAAGGGTTGCTAATTTCCGTCGTTGTGAAGGCCACGTAATTGGACCGTTAGATAGCATAAATTCATAGCCGGAGATTGAGCGTCTAAATGGATATACGACCTGACCGAATCATAGTGCACGTATATATATATATATATATATATATATATATATATATATTTTTCCCCTCCTCTTTGCTAATCAATGCCATGTGTATGCACACATTACTCTTGTATTTTTCGCGCTCTTTCCTAATATACTAGCTTTAGTATAAATACTTTTCTGCGCTATGTAAATGATCGCAATACAAATTCTTATAATAATTTCTCACGACATGTATATGGCTAAAAATTATTGCTAAGTGGTCAATTCAGAGCCGCAACTGTTGCTACGAACTTTCGCTGACATATCTTTTTTCCCTTCGTCGCTCCTAGTGCGCGTGCACTCAAGTCACACGCGCTTGCTTTGGCCAGATGTGCAAAACTTACTCTTTTTCGAGCCGCGCGGCGTCATGCTCTTCGTCGATTGTCTGCCGCCAAACTGCAGATTTTTTAATTTGCGACTCAAGCTCTTTCGTGTAGGTCTCTCTTACCACTTTTTCAATGTATACCGAGAATTTACTAAATAACCAAAAGCGTAGTGCAAATTATATCGAACTTCATTACAAACACCAGTACATGGAGGTCAGCAGTAGATTTCACCTTAGACGATGTTGAGGTTCGGGACCATCTGCTCAAAAAGTATTGTCGCAGTTTTGAGGCCAAGGATGCTCTCCTCACTCCGAAAGCCAACGGATTGGAGGTACGTTCCTTCTTTATGGCGAATCTGTTTAACATAACACAAGACACGTATTTAAACGGTAAAGCTTATCTAAGGCAAAAATATCGAGAACTCGCCCTACCACCTCTTGTTATCTCAACTGCACCGATAATCCTAGCTGCTCAATTAATGCAGCCCCAAGGCATGCAATCGTCTCTAGAGAAAGTAAAACTTCCTCACTTCGACGAAAAACAGTCGGATTGGGAATCTTTTAAGAAGAAATTCACCTCTATGATCCTTAATAACGCATCCACGCTACCAATTCTCAAATTCCGGAGGCTATTTACCTGTCTACAGGGAGAAGCTGCTGCCAAGATCAAGGGCATATCCTTAATAGCAGCCAATTTCGAAACAGCTTGGAAGACGCTACCATCACGCTATAATAACAAATTATTGCGATTTTTAGTGCAGATGCAGGCACTGCTTTACCTACCGCAGGCTTCAACGGAGTGTCCTTAGCATCTTAACACGCTACTCAACGACGTCAATGAGAGTATTAACTAGGATGCCAACTATCTGAACACCCTAGTATTTAATGTACCCGCATCCTTCGAATCTGATATTCGTTTCTTTTCGGATTTCTGGATCAGAATCTTCGGGTACTCAGAGATCTGGATCTGGATTGGCATCCCTGATATCAACGTTCTTACTTCCCTCAAAAGACCCATTAAGCATTAGGACGATATCCTTGTATATCTTATCAAGAGCCGTCTAGCCTCATCAAAAAGGATAGATTGGGTCAAGAAGGTGGAAGTCAGCGACAACGAGGATTTTCCAACATTTAAAAGCATCAAAAGCTTATTAAAAGAGCCTATTTGCATGCTCGATCTTATCGTCATAGATTCTATAGCAGAGACAAAATCTGCCATGAATGTTAGAAATCAACCAAAAAGACGGGGCTCTGTAAAAGTTAAAAGAACTGCAGCCAATGATGCTGTCTCTACAAAATCTAAATCTAAATATACTCCTTGTTCTGAAGATCATTATATTGGATACTGTAAAAACTTTTGTGATTTTCCAGAGAATCGACGCATGGAGCATGTTAAAAACAAGCGCCTCTACCTCAATCACTTGAAATCAACCCACATGGCAGATAAGTGCAAGTTTAAGCGACGATGCTTCATTTGCAATGACAAACATCACACCATGCTGCATCCAAATCTTTTAGGGTTCCACGAGAAATCAACTCACAACAAACAGACGAATGTTGTCGTCGCGACACACGCCTTGACAGGCTCGCACTCCGCTGTCGTGTCAACTGCCACTTGCAGCGAGGAGACTATCTTACTTGACACAGCTCTCGTTACATTGGCAGATTCAAATGGGCAATCCACAATTGTTTGTGCTGTTCTTGGTACTGGCTCCAAGGAGTCGTTCATATCCGAACGCGTTTTGCAACTGTTTGGAGCACGCAAACACGCAGCTCGCCCACTAATCTCTGGAATCGGGTACGCTCAATCGGATAAAGCCAATAGCCGAGTTCACTTAATCTCAAAATTGAACGAAGAGTCAGACTTCTCCACTAATCTTACTAGTAGGGTTACGACACTACTATCACGTCAACGAGTTCAACATTAAGCGTAGACTCTTCTAAAAAGGTTAACATTGACAGACATTCATTTCACAGAGCCTGGACGAATAGACTGCATCCTAGGTTCAGATGTATACGCCTCAACCCGGAGACCGGGCATCTGCTCGAGATCGTAAGGTACGTCCGAAGTTCTTAACAGCCTGTTTGGCTGGCTGCTCATGGGAGCTCTTAATACGCCAACTCCATCCTCTCAACGTGTACTTACTCATCACGCAGTAAAGATGAACTGCCTATTTTTCTCTCCTGCTTCTAGGAGATCGAAGGAGTGCGAGAAGAGAAACACGTTTGACAGAAGAGCAAGAATGCTACGATTACTTTCGTCGCACAACCACACGTAATGAACAGGGTCGATTTGTTGTACGTCTACCTCTCGCGCGTACACCTGATCTAGGCTGCACAAGTCATGTTACTGTTGTCTCACTAACTCGTTCAGAGCAACGATTAAAAAAGGACCCTTCTCTTGGTACCGCATACGATAAATTTAATGCTAAATAGGCGAATTTTGGCCAGTCCTGAACGCTGAGGTTAATGACTCGTCGCAGATGTGTTATCTGACTCATCATCCAGTATTTTAGAATGATGGATCCAAGAAAATCAGAGTCATGTTCAACGCATCGCAAAACTATTCAAAAGGCATATCATCAAACAATTTCTTGCACGTTAGCCCAAAGCTTTAAAAATGTAGACTCGACATTCTAATCAAATAGTCGTTTTACAAGGTCGTCCTTATATGCAACATTGTGATCATGTTTAGGCAATTTTTAATGCATCCTGAAGATGCAAATTGGCAGCGAGTACTTTGTTACGTTCTCAGCTATCCTGGCGTAGCTTTTTGCATACACATGGTATGTTAAAGCTAGCAGAAGAAGGTTACCAACAGTACCCAAGAGCAGCCTCTCTGATCGAAAAAAATCGATATACAGACGATTTTTTGCCGGGGCGGAACATTAAAAGAAGCTCTAAAAGCCAAGAGCAAAGTCGTCGATTTGTTACAATCAGCTTGGCATGAAGCTGAGTAAATGGGCAGCGAATCATCCGAAGCTAATCCTTGACACTTTAATGTATTACGTCAATCACAAATGGCACCAAACTTACGACTACTAAACGAATGATCTGTTTAAAATCAGGTCAGTAGACGAAGGAGAGATTAGTGAAACTGTGTTGTAATTCTCTCGACACTGGCCTCACTGTATGTGGAGTGATGAACAGGAGCATGCGGAGGAGATGGTTTTATGAGCTTAACCCGTGCACAAATTAATAGACAATAAATTCACTTAATATAAACAACTTTACTTAAACTAATCAATAGAAAAAACTTTGTGTTTGACAAACTTAAATTTTACGTGAATATAGCTATTACGACTACGAAATAAAGAGCCCGCCTACTTCCCTTTATAGGAGAGAAAGTATAGCTGGCATGAGAGCGAAGTGCGTGCGTAGTAGGCACGAGGGCTACGTGAACTGGCGTCGAGCGCGTCTTGTCGCACAATTGAAGTAGACGAAAGGTAAAAGGGAGACGAAAGTACGCAGCGCAGTGACGTAGGTGCGCATATCTATACTAAGTCGGTACAAAAGGCGCAGACAATTTAACCGCTTTATTCGAACATGTTGTATACGTATATACGCAAGGGACTCTGAAAGAGCGGCAAACCTTTCTCTCGACGCTTGGGATTTGCTGCTATCGCAGACAAGTAGTACACCTAATAACGTTAATCTTGAACACTATTTAATTTAGCAAAGCTGTAAGATCCACTAAGCTGACTCTCTCCATTTGTAGTTTGAGCAAAAATTATCGTGCAACAACAGCTTTGGATAGCAGGCCTCGACTGGAATGAGCCACTATCTTCAGATCTTCAGCAATCATGGAACGAATTCGTTGTACAACTGTCTCAACTAAGTTTACTTAGAATACCTCGATGGTACAGTATAACCTCCTCAACCAATTGGACTCTACACAGTTTTTGCAGTGCCTCAGAAAGAACGTATGCAGCCACCGTCTACCTCGTGACTAGCTTAAACTCTAAAATCGTAACTCGACTCATGACGGTAAAGTCTAAGTCACTTATCAAGGTAATTTTGCTACCTGAACTAAAGCTTACAGGGACTGCTTTTCTAGATAAACTTATTGGATACGTGATTCAAAATGTACCTATTGCCCCAACCAGCCTACATTTTAGTTAGAGCCACAGGTGGCGTGGCTTCGTAGCCATCCAAGCCAATAGAAACTTTTCGAGGGCAATCGAATCAGTGAAATTGCTACTGCAAGTTGGAGACTCGTCTGATCAAGCAAAGTCCTGCTGATCTTGCTACTCGGGGCTTATCAGCTGTACAGCTACGCGAATCAACACTGGTGGGAAAGTCCTGCCCGGATTAAGCTACCATCCTCGAATTGGCCTGCTTTGCTCAAGAAAGAACGCAAATCAAGCCACGTGACTTTGTTCGCTCAAATTGATGATACAGTACATCAACTATTCGATCGCTTCTCATCCTCTAACAAACCAAAAGAGTCTGTCGTATGCCTTTCGCTGGCGTACAATTGACTCGACTCTAAAGAACGAGCAATCGACTAGGCTAACGTCGGATGGAATTAAAAAAAAGCAAGATTTTCAATTTACGGCTAGTGCAAGCCGAGGCGTGCAGCCCAAAAATAAGGGATTTAAAAGCCAAGGGCCAAATGTCGCGTAGCAGTCATCTTAAATCCTTGACTCCCTTTTTAGATGCCCATTCTACGAGTCCTGGGTCGCTTAAAAAACTCTACACTAGTGAAACGAGCCAAAAATCAAGTAATTTTACCGGCTAAGCATCCGATCAGTTGTCTAATCATACGGCGAACCCACCTACTTACTCTTCACGGAGGACCTTCATTGGTTCAAAATGTTGTTTTGCAGTATTTTCAAAATGTTGTTTTGCAGTATTGGATTGTACACGGATTTAGCACCATTCAAAAGATTACATCTCCGTGTTCGCTGCGCTAGATTTAAGTCAGTTACTCAAGAGCAATAAATAGGCTCGCTTCCTAAAGCTCGTATAATTCTAGCAAGACCTTTTTCTCGAGTCAGGTTGGACTTTTCTACGCTCTTTATAATTCGAGCAACCCCTGCTTAAGGAGGTTGGATATCCTAACGAAAATAATAAGAAACTTTTAAAAAGTATTTTAATACAACAATTAATAGGCAAATAATATCCCGAAGGAATTTCAAAACGATTGTCAACGTAGTTTTTAAGAAAAACAATGTCAAAGTTGTGTTCTTATACACAGGCTCTTATGTTGAAACAATTTTTTTTTTTAATTTTTGTAAAAAAAATCGTTATTAAAAATGATAAGATTATTATAAATAAAGTTTTAAATGTAAGCTTAACAATCTCCGAACAATTTAAAAAAAAATAAAGTAGTTTTACAATGTAGTTATTAAGGTAATCAAATAAAAAGACATAATGTCAACTACGACGCGTCATCAATATTTGCTATACCACACATATTTTTTTTTTTATTTATTTATTTAACTGAAATGCAATGCAGCTTAGTATAACATTAAATTATTATGAAATATATTACCTAAACCCTTTTTATTAATCAAACTTAGATATCTCGTCTAATATTTAATAATAAAATAAAAAGATATAATAGTGTATTTATAAAATATTTTTTTTTTTGCATAATCATCTATTTTCTTCGTGTCGTCGAATATTTTGTTCTTCGTCAGCATATGTAGTGCGCACAAGAGCGCTTGCCTTCCCGGTGATGTGGGGCTTATATGCAAACGTTCTTCGTTTGTTATGATCGATTGAGTTCTGAAGCCTTTTTTTGTTATCCAAGGCGGCTTTTCTCACGGGGGCCGGGAACTAGCCTCCAACTTACATCCCGATCGTGTGTAATATTGAGACTGATGCGCATTTTTACTGACTCGGTGTTTTTCATCTAACCACGTCTCCAACTTGTTATCCTTGCCTCGTATTAAGAATCGTTGAGCATTTTTATTACTATATGATCTTGCTTGTTCATAACTCTTTTTAGTAGTTGTAGGTAGGATTGTAATTGCAAATTCTTAGAATTCTTATTAATCAGCATTTGTCTACTGGTTTCTTTCGAGTATTTATTGGCGCTTGAATTTGGCCTTGTATATATTCTTTCCAGTGCGCTTGTTGTGTCCGGATGCTTGTTGTGAACTTTTTCTGTAAGATCTTTTGTGGCGAGATTTTTAGCTGATCGCTTCTTTTTTGAATTTTTGCGGATCTTTTAGTCTATCTGTGACTCATAACTGAAAACATTCTTGATTCACGTGGCCGTCGCTCTGTTTATTTTGGAGGGTATGCTGACTTTAGCATTCGTTTAGAGGGGTATGTTTGTCACCCGAAATTAATTCCTTAAGTTTGGAATCTATCCGGCCGTCGTAGCGTCTTAATACGTTCCTCTCTTTTAAGCATTTCGCTATTAACGTTCGCCAACGCGCTTTGTTCTATTATAAAAACGCCTGCTTTTTTCAGTTCTTGCTTCTTTCAACTCGTCAATGTTTTGTTTCAGATGCACGACTTTATTCGAAAGTTTATCGGCCTTACTCAGTGTGGAATACTGCTTTATTAAATTATTTGGAGTTTTTCGAACGTTTTGTATTGCGTCCGTATTAAAGCGCGTTCTTTATTGCTTAGTGTTTCTGCTAATGTGTTAATTGACATAGCATTCATAGTGCACTGCTTTTCTTCATTTTCCACTACGCATTTCTTCACTTCAATACGAGCGAATGAAGGTCCTGTCTTTTCATCAACCTGGACATTCTTGTGGTGTATTTGCTCGATATTTTGCGAATTTGGCTCTTCGCACGCAGCTCTTTTGTCTATTAGCCTTCTTGGTACTGAAATCGGTTTGATTGTTGCTTGCTTAGTTGTTGGCTCTCGCTAATATACGGAACTCTTGCAATACGCTTCCGCATTCGGTATCTCTATGTATTTTTCACCCCAAATATCTACGTATCTTTTATTTGTTCTTCCTTTAAGATGGCGGACAAGAATTTTGCAGTCTTCATCTATATTTTCGAGCGATGCTGGGTTTCCTACCAGGTCATTTATTATCCTGTCTAGCTTAAAAATTTTCTTTTCGCGGTTATTTCTCTCTTCTATTCGCGCGTCCCTCGTGACCAGACTCCATTCGCCAGTTTCATAATAATGATAGGCTCGTTCTCGTGCTTGATCGAACACTTGTTTTAGTTCCGCGAGTCTTTGCAATTAGCTTTCTATTTCATTGTTTTTCGCGGTGCGTACTGCGGGTGGTAATGTTGATGCGCTATTTAGTGAAATATCAACTCCGGTATCAACGAAGAATGCGGCGCGCGAGTTCCGCAAGCTGTCGCTACTGGTTTTTATTATCGGAAGTCGACACTCAGTGTTGGTGACATTTGTTTTCGCGGTGCGAGGTGTGGGTGGTGATGCTAATGCGGTCATTATCAGCTTCTTGATACTTTCTGTGCTCGGTTTATCGTGCAAGGCTTTCTTATTTAGACATTCTTTTACATTTTTTGGCACTCGTCCTTCGTGACCGGATCCGACTTCTGAACAAATTTCTCTGACTCATGCGTTTTTTCAGCACATTTAAGTAATACAGAATGGAAGAAATTTTTACTAGTATTTTCGCGTTCTAAATTTGTAGGTATGGTACTCTGACTCCTTTCGGAAAAGCGAACGGTCGAATTTTTGATCTCATTATACGTGTCGCATATGTTTTTTAGCAAAAGTGTGATTCCGTTGAGTTTGCAGAGGTCAGTTTCACCAAGACTCTTTTTTTGCTCGAGATCATGGTATGTTAATAATATTTTCTTCTCATATAGGTTTATTATTTTTAACCCTTCCTTTTTTATACCCGGGCTGGGCCACGTTATTACTTGTCGATAATAATAAAACAGCTCCTGCGCAGCTGTGGTTTCCTTAGACCAGAAGTCCATTTTAACAGTTATATAATGTTTTCGACAGATTTTTTGACAGGTTAAATTGACAGAGTTCATGATCGCATTTGCCGAGTTACAACTGCGATCTCGCGGATATTGAGTCATTGTGTTCGTTCAGTCTGGTTTTTGAGCTAACGCGCGCACTTTCCGGACAACGGCTGCTTTCTCGCGTTTGATAGTCGATGGTAGCGTGACTTACTCAGCGAGGGTCTAGGCGATGACGTTGATGTTCAGCGGTACCGTATCTATCTTATGATCCTGCTACATCCTGGTCAGAGTCTTTCGTGTATGGGCCGCTCCTACGCTGTAGGGTCTCCTGGTCCTTGATTCTGCCCTCCTTTGCCGAGTCCCTTTAGTCACCGCTGCCACCACTGTGACGGGGGCGATTTTTGTGCAGGATGTTCAAGATGTATGGTTCACCCGCAGGGTCGGCAGGGTGAAGAAACATAGACCTGGTCCCAGTGATTGGTGTGCTTTATTTCTTGGATCTTTAATGCACAGGTGTCGACGGCGGAGAGAGAGCCGCGTCGCAGCGCGGCTCTTTTTTAATCTCTCTCTCTTCATTTCTCCTTACTTTCCCTCATTATTTCCCCAACTATACCTGTGGTCAGCGACCTGGCCCGGCAACGGCACCGGGCCGCGCTTCGCGCGGATCTTCTGCTGAGCCAGCACATACCGCTGGCTTATCACACGAACACTTACTCGCTACGGTTGGGCCTGCAAGGCCTCTATCGTTACACAGCTTAAGCTCTTAAAAGTAAAAAAAACGCGGTTTTCAAAATAGCCTTTGTGTTTAAAAAAGCCCTTGTCTACGTTAATAATCGTTTCTCCATCGATAAAAATAGCTTTTTTGATGTAAAATTGGACGTAGAACACGATGGTCATACTTAAAAAATGCTAAGTGGTAGCTTTCACTGTTAAAAATGGATTTCAAAATTTAATTTGTTTATAACAATATGACATTGTTTATAGATTTTTTTAAAACCTATTTTTTTCTTAAAATTCAGTTTTTTACCTTCAAAAATAAAAAAAAGGTTGTCTCTAGCTTAAAAGAAACCGGAGTTATGAATTTTTGAAAATCTGCCTTCAGGGCAGAAATTTTTTTTTTCATTCTGATATGAGCAGCTGACGTATAATCCACCATGCTACCCTCAGCTGATTTGGTTTTTTAAATTGTTATTATGTAAATAACTATTTTACAAAATTTCAGTTGAGAGAATATCAGTGAAAATATTTTTTTTACGTCCGTGGGCAGCTGCCGTTACCTTACCCCCCCCCCCCCTCCCCCTCATTGGTTCCGCAGCTGACGAGCGCCAGGCTTTACAACACGATTATCTTAATAATTTTACCAATTATCAGCCGGGAAGAAGTTGGTCGCAAAAAACTGTCGCTGGCTCCCGGACTATAAGCTTGAAAATTGGAAATTCGAAAGCGGGAATAGCAAAGAAGTTTTTTCTTTCCTAAAGTTGAAAACTGCACAATTTAAAAATGAATCTGATAAAGATTGTCTAATTATTTTAGACGAAATAAGTATCACTCCTGATTTAGTTTATAATAATTTTACTGGTTCTTATGTAGGTAATGTAACTTTGCCAGGACACGATAAATCCGAAAATGCGAAAGATGTTTTAGTTTTCATGTTAGCTGCACTGAGAGGGAAAACGTACGCTATAGGCTCAACTGTACGAGCAATGTATACACTCGTCGTGAAGTACAGGTGGCGCACCGTGAGTGAGTAGCGGTCGC
>JAPYZE010008269.1:0-11171 GCA_030522805.1 Leptomastidea abnormis
AATCGTTACATACATACATACATACATACACACACACACACACACACACACACATACATACATACAGACTTTTTCTAAAAATACGTTTTTTGAGTTCAGAAACTTTCAAAACGTCAAGAAAACAAAAAAAAACCAAATCGAAAATTTTCACCGTTACAAAGCTTTCTCTTTGAGAAAGCAATAGTAAAAAAACTAATTATTAAAAGTACAAAATTTTTATGAAAACTGGGAGTTTATAAGTAAAACTAGCAGAGGGTGAATTATTATATTAATACTTAATTTAAGTTTGATTATTGTATTGAAACAAATTTCTATTCGAAATAAATAATATAATACATAATAAAATAATTTTTTTTTTTTAAGCAAAGTATTATCAAAAATACTACTAATTTCTCTACTTGTGAATTTTTTAGCTGTATGTGTTGTTATCCTTTTTGTCGTCCGTCTTGTTTTCCTTGTCCTTGTGCATAATCTGAATTATCTAATCGTTTAATTTTTTGTGCTGGTTGTTCTTGTATAAGTTGTGCTTGTGAAGAAGTTCGCTTTGATGGAATTTGTTGCTGTAAGGTTATTTGATGAATTGATTGTTGCTGTAAAAACTGCTGTTGTATTAGCTGCTGCTGTTGTTGTTGTTGCTGTTGTAAGCGTCTTTGTGAGGACTGTTCTTCTACGTGATGCTGCGAATAATTCCTTATTATAGCTAAGAGATGGGCATTTAACGCGTTCAAACTTTGATCAAGTAATTGTAAATTGTGTGCTTGCTCCTGTAACGTTAACTGAACTGCATTAGGATGATTTGAAACACGCGTTGTACAATCGATCAATTCTTGATGAAGTGTCTCTGTTCTGTCTTGTTGTTCCTTACTCAGACCTGATAACTTTCGAACAAAATTCAAACGTTTCTTTACCTCCGATGCAAAATTTCTTATTCGTATTGACTCTTGTATCATATGGTCTCTCAATACATTTTGGTTGAATAAATTTTGCTGATTATTTTCTGTAAGTAGACCTAATTTTTGACGCTCGACCTTTAAGTTAGAAGTATCTGAAATAATGACATATTAAATCAATTGCTATAACTATCACATAATAAAATTTTAATATTTTTTTTCTATAATTTTAGTTATCATACTTTAATATAATCCTACCTGCTTTTATTTCTATGTTACGTCCGATTAAAACCAGCAAAAATAAAAAGAAAATCATTTTAAAAGACATGATTTTGAGTAATGAGAGTTCTAAACTTTTTTAACTGTGAAGTGAGATTTATTTCTTTGTTATACATTTAATTTATTCATACCTAATCTTTATTATCTCAATGTACAAATGTACAAACTATATTAGCAAGGCTAAATTTGGTATAATTTATTTTAACTATTGTCAAGTGTGGTATATTCTCTTTTTCGAAGAAAAAAAAATCTTAGAGTAGAAGGTATTGAACTATAAAATCAAACAAAAAAAATTTTATATAATTACTTTATTTCTTTTAAAATATTTTAAATAATAAAAACAATTATATTTAAATATATTTATTTGAAAGGAAAATTCAATTATTGACCTCGAAATAAAATCGTAAGTTATACATTACACGTAGAACGAAAATAAAAATAATTTATTATCATTCTTTTGCATGACTCTTACTTTGCCTGAACGTAAACCCTATCCTTGAAAATAATAGCTTATTTATATTTATCAATGTAAAATATACTACATATTTTTGTAAAATAATTTTCATATATTATTAAGCTTAATTTGGCTATACTCGCGAAAATGCTCAATCGTAAGATGCTAAAAATCGAGTTTATGTCCTGAGAATTTCGTTACCAGTATTTCATCGATAATGCTGATCTTTACTATAACAATATATTTCTATAAATATCGATAGTGAAAATCCAAAAAGACATTTATAATTACTCAAAATACACATGATCTATTTCTGCTATAACATTAAAAAAAAATTTTTTCTTCAATAATCGTCTAATTATACTTTTCAGTCAATTTATTGGTCAATTTTTTTTTATCTTCATCTTATCGTTTTATCATCATATAATATGTCAAAGCAAAATCAAACATTCGTCATATCTAGAAAATAATTATAAATCAAATATGAAGCCTCTTCGTAAAAATTAAAAATTTTAATTTTAAGGTAGTTTTCCAGCTACAGTCACGCTCAACTTTTGAGTAGATTGTTTGCATCAGCACTCGTGGCACCTTTTTTCACTCTTATGAGCGATTAATAATTTTTAGTGCTTCGAAGAAGCTATCGTTTATTTTCTTCGTGTATAGATAAATCTATTCATGTTATCGGCGCACAAACAATTATTCAACGAATTAACAAGTTCAGTTGACTATTGCTTAAAATTTATCATGGAAACCGAAATTGAAATTCAAGTTTTTTCACTTGCAAATCTTTTAAGCTTGTTTAATTATTTTATATTTGTTTCTTGTAATGATAAATGCATTATTATTATTGTTAGAAATAAAATGAATCTCCCGCAAAGAATATTCTAATTCGCTTTCTATGTTCAAACAAGAGTATTTTAAATGAATCATATAAGTATTATATTTTTCTATTAGGTGCGTGATTTAAAAAAATCCACGTCAAGTATGCTTCAGTAAATAAAACTATAAATATAAAGTTATATAAAAATTAAATAAACGCGTAAGATATTTTTCAAGATAATATATTTTTATTTTGTCGACAAAAAGTATTTTTACCGAAACTTAAAAAAATGGTTGTTTTTATTGCCGTCATAAATTTCTGTTTGTTGTGTAATATGTTAATTTTAAGATAAAAATTTATGTATAAATGTTCTTATTCATTTAAATTGGTTACTTTTTTTGTAAATTAATTAAGTTACAGTTACCAAAGTTATTATACAATTGCTATTCATTCATACTCCAATATGCATAATACTGTTATTGTTATATTTACTATCTGTCTTGCACAAGCTTTTAGTGCAGTAAGTATTATTTTTTATATAAACGTTAAATGTTAGTTTAATTATATTTTTACTTTTAACTCATAAATTGTTGCTAATTTTTATTTTTTATATTATTTCAAATGTCGATAATTTTTTAAGATTGTATTATCTGAAGAAAAGTTGGAATGTATGAAATATTACGGATCTGATATAGGTAATATTAGAGTAGAGATTTTATATAGGTTTTGATATATTCAAGTTAATATATTTGAATGTAACTTTCTTTCGCTATTTTTTAGATTCTTTTAAAAACAAATATGATTTCTTCGGTAAAGAACACGGTTGCAGCATGGCCTGTCATTGGGAAGCTCAGGGATTTGTAAATTTTTAAATAATCATTATTTATTAACTTTCTTTAATTAGTTCTATTCAATAAATCATTTTATAAAATTATAATTAATTGAAAAATTTAATTTTTAGTTGAATAGAAATTCAACATTAAATAAAAATGTTATGGAAAAAGAAGTAGGCGCCTGGTGGGCTAATTCGATGGTCAAACTATTCGATGACTGTATAAAAAGTAAGAAAATAGATATATTAAAATATAAATTATTTAAATTATAATGTTTATTGAATTTTAGCGAATAGTGATATCTGTGAGATCATGCTATGTATTTTTCCTGAGAAAATTATTAATTAAATTCAAAAATAGTCTACACAAAAACTTCAGAAATATAGAATAATTTATTATCACTAGTCATCTAAAGGCGCGCTTCGCGCGCTCCACTCTATATATGCCTATGTAGATTTTGTTTTGTTTTTTTTAAGCCAATCACATCACGAATAAAACGGAGACATCAAAATTTTATTATAGGAAAATAACTTTAAACTTAATTTTAATCGAAGAAATTGACTTACATAAATTCAGCAACAAATTGACAAAAAAATAAAAATATTTAATTATATTACAGTCAACACGGCTAAGGATCTCAGATTTTTTCACAGACTACTATAATATATATAGCAAAAAAAAAATAACATCACTGAAACATGCGTGCGGTGATGTAAACGAAAGTGAAATATACAGTAAAAACTCATTGTACTTACTCAACATTTAGAGGCAAATTTAATATCATGACTTAACAAATTTATGTATAAAGCTTAATATGTGAGTTACATAACGTAATGATCCTCTAATCAAAATAATAACCTGAAAATTTTCGTGTAAAAAGATCTACTGATTTAAAAAATCAGCACTAAAAATATAAATTATGCAATGGAAACAGATTTTTTTTTGCTGCTTACTTTATACAACATGACTTATTTGGCTAGCCAGTGCTTTAAATAGTATAACATTAACTTTTCAGAATAACAGTGCTCTTAATTTGATAGCAGTGTTTTTCAATCATTGGTCAATTTAATATTGAGATTGTGAATATTATTAATGATTTTTTAAACTTCTTTGAGAAATCTTTTTCTGCTAATGCAGTTAGCAGCGATTTTTTCTTTCTTTCCTACAACAAACTTTTAAATTTATATTTTTACCATTGCATTGTTTTTGCAATACATTAATATTTGTTTTTATAAATTCAAAAGTTTTAAGTAAAAAGAAGAAAAAAAAGTATAAGATTTAGCAGAAAAGCATTCATGAATATAATATACAATAAGGGTTCTGGAATAGTTTAGTCGTAAGAATGGCAGCTTCGTAATCTACAGATTGTGGGTTCGATTCTCAGCCATCCATCAACTGTACTAAATATTGCGCTTGAAAAGACTGTCAAAAAGGCATTGAATACTTGAAAAAATTATTGTCTTTGTCTCTCATGATGTTGAAAAATTTAATTATAATATATTTTTTAAATAAATTAAAATTTTTGCAATATTTGTAAATAATAGTTTTTGCTTTCTCAAAGAGAAAACTTTACAACGGTAAAATATTTTGACTCTCAGTAATTTTTGATTTTTTATGTGTTTTGAAGGTTCCAAAATCCAAAAAATGCGTTATTAGAAAATGTATGTAAATGTACATGTAAAGATTTTACGTGACACGATACCTTTTGAAAGAATAAGGATGTCGACTAGAAATTTTGCAAACTTATATATATTATAAGTTACTTAAGAAGTGATTAAAATTTGGGAATGATTGGACTTTATTAATGGTGTTTTTCATGAAAAGTAAATTTTTTCCTAAAATTAAAAAATGGAATTTTTTGATAATTAAGATTAATTGTAGATCTTTTTGAAGTTTATTTTCTAACATAACACGCAGCATCACGTTGAGGATAAGGTCAACAAATTTTTTTCTGCTGTTAGAAAAGTGGCAAACGCACAAAATCTTTTTTTGAAATTGAAAATCGGCCTACCCGATCAAAAGTTACAAGCAAAATAGCTATGGAGACCCATTCAAGGAGACTCTCTCCCATAAGACTTTGTCCATTACAATTATTTTAGATAGAGTAGGAATACAAAATTTCGAAATATTAATTTAATTATATCAAAATTGAAAGGTGTGAGTATAAAATTAATTTAATTTCATCGGATACTGAATAAATTTCAAAGATCTATCACTAACTTCGTATCGATCAATAAATATTTGATAAAATAAATGATAACACGTTCTCTTCAACAAATGAAAAATTTAGCATTACTTTTGAAACTTACGTCATCTAGTTAATTTGTAAACTAATACTTTTAAAATCGTCTATGGCACAAAAGTTTAAATAAGTTAATAATGAATACAGTATATTTAAAAAATAAATAGATTATTTTTTAACATATGATAAAAAAAAGATTAATTAAGCCTGTTCATCGATATTTTATTTGTGAAGGTTTATCCTATTGATTGTACACGTTTCTCGCCTTGTCTCCTTCCACGTTCTTGTCCATAATCCAAATTCTCTAGTCGTCTAATTTTTTGCGCTGGCTGTTCTGGTACAAATTGTCCTTGAAAAGATGCTCTCTTTGATACATCTGACGGAGGCTGCTGTTGCTGTTGCGCATATTGCTGTTGTGCAGCTTGCACAGGAGGCTGGTGAACATTTTGCTGCTGTATATATTGCCTTTGTGAAATCTGCTCTTGTACAAGTGGCTGCTGAACGGATTGTTGCTGTATACGCTGATTTTGCTGTTGCATCAGCTGCTGCTGCTGCCTTGTGATTTGCTCTTGAGCACGTTGTCTTTGTAAAATTAGCTCCTGTTCGTGTAGCTGTGGATATTGTTCAAGTACAGACGTAAGATGTGTATTTAATGTACTTATGCCTTGAAAAAGTAATCGTCTATGTCGCGACTGCTGCTCAACTGTTATACGACCTGCTAAGATTTCATTTCTTACGTAAGATAAGGTATCGATAAGTTGTTGATTAATTCGCTCGGTTATTTGTTGCTGTTCACGACTCCTGCCTGGTATGCTTCGCACAAAATCTAAGCGAACGACAATTTTCGATCCGTATTCTCCGATTCGCATTAACTCTTGTGCTACTTGAGCTCTCGTCACAATTTGATTGTACGATTGCTGATTTTCATTAGCCGGTATCTTAGAATTACGATGCGTGCCTGGTAAGTGACTAGAATCTAAAATAATGTTGTAATAAATCAATTAAAAATACGACCTTTTAATTCTGATTCTTTTTATCACTTAATTTTTATTTTTTATATTAATTGAATATTTTCATCATACCTGATTTTACAATAACGCAACAATTGATTAAAATAAGAAAAAAGAAAAAGAGAATTGATTTTAAAGACATACTTTTACTGTTTTGAGAACTCAATGTTTTAGATGTAAACTAAATTTTGCTTCTTTATCGTTGATTCATTTATACATATACTTAATCTGTATTATCTTTTCGTATAAATGTATAAATTACCTTAGCAAGTTTAAAATCAATTAACTCAGCTATCGGTAATATTATTATAACTGTTTTTTTTTCTTCAATGGTTGCTTAATAGGTATCATTCATTTTTCTGAAAGCTCTGATAATGATAGTAAACGCAAATATTTATAAAATTATTATTTTTGTCTAAATTTTCAAAGTATAATTTGTTCTATATTAATAGTTCCAAGTATTTATAAATTTATATATCAAATTTATTTTTAAAGCTATTAAAATTTCTTAGCAATTTTAAATGCAAATGACCGACGTAAGATTAACAATTATGAAATTCATTTAGTAGGTTTATTATTATCAAAAGATTTTAAACCTGGATTAGCTTAGTAAAAAGGTTGCAATCCACATGTGGCTTCGATTATGGTTGAATTGTTGCGCAAGTTTTTACATGCTGGATTCTCGGTAGAGTTTTAAAAATGCGTTATACAAAGTTGAAAAAAAAAATATATCAAAAGATAACTTTTTTCTTTATAAATTTTACAATAACGTGGAAAAAAAATCTATATTGATTCAGTTGTATTGCATGTGTCGATTTTATTCATAAACGATGAATAAGCATATATTAACACTTAGATATCATGTATCTTATTAACCATACACCTACAAAATTTTTTTGTATCAAAATACAATTTTTCTTCTTTGGAGTATAAAATTGTAGTGCACATGTCTATTCTCAGCAAAAATAGCATGCAGGAAATAATTTTTTCAGCAATTAAGTAATTTTTTCTTGAGTAAGAATATTAACACTCTTTCACCAAAACGTGAAGGCCAAACGAGTGTAAATGTAAACTCTGAGCACTTTCTGACCTCTGCAACGCCAAGACCTGTAAGCGATTTTAAAACTATGAGACATTGAAATTTTTGACCTGATGTCTGATTTACATCCATTTGGCCTTAGAGGGTTAAAAAAGCATTTCTGAAGTTTTTTTTTTAACATTTTTTTAAGCTTAGTAATAACATGAAATGCAATAACGATACGTGTTTGAGAGATCAGGGTGTCGATAAACCATGTAGCTCAAAATATTTACCTATAATCTTAGATTTATCAACTTTACATTAGCAATGATTATACATCAAATGAACAAGTATTTAATCTTGTATTTTATATACCATTAGATTTAAAAATCTTCTTTTTTTAAATTTCGACATAATCACTCAATTCATCGTAATACCAGCAAAGAATTTCTCTTTTGACATCCAAGAAGTAGGATTCAAGTTGTTCTATCTGTTAAGCAACTGTTAATCTCTCTTCAATGTCACTCCCTCTTTATCGAGCTTTAACTAGAGCTGCTTGAGAATTAAACCGGTCGTAAAGACACAAAGACGAGAGAAACTTAGCCGTGTCCGTTGAAACCCTTCGTATTTATCTCCAGTATATATCTAGTTCTAATCTGACACGTTCTCCTCGTAATACTCGATTTCTTAATCAGCTTTGTAGACTATTACTTGTATTTGAAATTCTTTTTAATTTAAAAGCTTTGATTAAATGTTATTTGCCTTCTCAAAAAAGAAAGTTCACATGTTATTGAAAAAAAAAGGTGAAATAAGCTTTTTATAATCTGGATATTAGCTTTATTAATCGTTTTTGTGAATTATCATTATCAATACCCCTTGCTAATTAAATGCTTTTTCTGCAGGAAAAATCCATTGATCGTGAATAATTAACAACCCACTATACAGTTTACGGTCTTTATAATATACGCATGTTCTTCGTACATAACTTGGCATTAACCTTATTCATTTCAGTGTATACCGGCTGAAATACGACTAAGCTTCAAGATTTATTGCACCTTACTCCAAAAGTTGTTTCTTGCATCCGTTGCTAAAAACAATTTTATTAACTTTAAATTAGAATTATTGGAGTTTGTAAGACGCACTAAAATATATTCTGAGCAAATTTGTTTAATGCAGTATTGTTGAATTAAATCCTCGACTTATATAGCTTTGCGTCGAATGCATGATTCTCGTATATACGAGTTGCTTATCGTTAAATCAAGTCACGTAAAAATAACTTATAACGTAATGTAACAATATGCGAAATCAATGCAGTACAAAGTTAACAAATATTATTAACAAGTCACAGTTCAAGAATTGCAAATTTGTTGCTATTAACAACGTTATAAAATAAAATCGAAGCACATGCATTATTGAAAAAAACTCGTTACTTTACGCATTACCAGCATTAAAACTGAAAATCAGAGAAAATCATAGTTATCAAGAAAGACAAAAAAGTAACCTTCATCGTTCGCGTTCCAGTTTTATTATTCGTCAATACCTAACATAAACGACTTGTTGTATGATTACTTTTTTTTACGATTTTGATGATGAGCATAAACATACACACACCTGTATAGTAAACAACCTGGTAAAAATTATCATGATGACTAGCATTTCATTCATATGAAGCTCTGCTTTTTATACTGGAAGGTCTTGGAATATGAAAAGAAAAATAGCTGAACTGTTCGCGTCGTGAATGCGAGCGTATAATACATCAGCTTATTTTTTTGTGTGAGTGTATATAAAAGCTGCTGTAAAATGCTGAGCTTGAAATATGAGAGCTTATTGAAAGTAGCAGATGTGTTTAGCTATATAATATGTGATAATGAATAAGTGGCCTAGACTGGGTAAGGTCGTATTTATTAATGTTTTTTTTTTTATTTAATTAACAAAGTAAAAAAGATTGAAAATTAAAAAAACTATAAATTCTAGTATGAATTTGACTTTTACAAAATATACATACATTTATTTTTTTTCAAACTTAAATAGTTAATAGCGAGTTACATTGCTAAATTTTTTTTTTCTTATCGAAATACGAGAATGCGCGCCAATATAGAATCGAAGCTTTCGCTTTACGTATTCGGTACGCGCACGAGCTTTATAACGCACATATATACATTGCATATAGCACACATTCGAATCGACTCTCTCACACGTGTTAGTAGCTAAAATAGCATATCCATTTAAATTTTCAAGGGAATGTGTACTTTACTGTTAAACGGCTTTTACTACGGGGGTAAAATCGCTGGCTCGATTTGAAAAAGTAAACGTTTAACACATATAGGTATAGAAGAAAACGAGAAAGTATTTTTTTTTTTTTGCTTGCGACAGATTCGTGTATTTTCAAATTTATTTGAATTACGTTTTATACACACTCCATTAGCACCGTTGTACATCCAAGTTTCTTTTTTTCTTTTTCTTTCTTGTAAAATCGTTTAGTTACTGATGCTGAATCCGTTAAAAACAGAAATAATAATAAATAATAGAAAGCCGTGTTAGATTGAAAATAAAACAACAAAAAAAAAGTTAAACACAAAATTCCTTAGCGAGAAAAGTTAGAACAAGTTGTGAAAAAAAAGTGTGAGGGTAAAAGGTGAGAGCGAGCGAAAAAAAGGCAATAGACACGGGAATCTCGAAAATAGCGTGAACCCCAAAATCCCGAGGCCCGCGGCAATTGTTTCATCCCTCCAATAAATCCGTATTATCGGAATTGCGCTCTCGTAGCGGTTCCTCTTTTTTTTTTTATTGCACGACAATTATCGCTTATTGCTCTGTAAGTTTTTTTCCTATTTTTTGCAATACCATACCCTCTCGAAAGAGAGTAACTTTGTACTTCTTTCAAACTCGTTTTCTTTTTTTAAGTATTTTCTTTTTTTTTCTCACATAATAGATTTTTGTCATCTCCTTTTCGCTTTATCTTTGGCTTTATATATTAGTTGTCGTTAATGTTGTAAAGCGGCAGTATGAGAAAACTAGATTTTTCTTCAATACCATCCTTATCGGACACAGTTATTTTCTTGAGTTCTTTGTACTTGTTATGTAGCTGATAGTTTTGAGAATTCTTTTCTTGTGAATTATGTCAGTGATTTAGTAAATCTTGTAGGATATAAATTAGATTTGAAAGTTTAAAAAAAAAAAAACTACAACTATTACAATTTAAAAGTAACTTTTCTTTAATAAAAAAAATATTCTACGTTAATAAGAACGATTTAAAAAATATCTTGTAAAATCGAACAGTATGATACTCTAGAAATAATCTGCTTCCAAAACAAGAGTCATGAACTGCATTTTAATCGGATCAATATATCGAGGTAAAAGAAATTCAACTACAAAGCTAAATTCTTTTTCAAAAATAAAAATGAAAAAATAAATAAAAGTGAAAACGAAGCAAAAAATTAAAGAAAAAAAATAAATAAAAACGGCTAGCAAAAACATGTTACATTATACCAAAGCACACAGGTGTCCATCTGAAATTATTATAAGCAGCTCAAAAATTGATCTCGAAATAGTAGAAAAATCCGTAAGTTCGCTCTAAAACTCAAAAAAAAGTCACCACGAAGTTTTACTCGGTCTAACAAAGACA
>JAPYZE010008284.1:0-10322 GCA_030522805.1 Leptomastidea abnormis
GCATTAATTTTTTCATGTATCTGTGTATGTGTACCAGTTTTAGAATTCAAAAATACATATAAAAACCCTTGTCCAACTTTTACTAATTGACTTTAAGTACGTTTTCGAGCAGGGGACACGTAGGTTGCCATAATTTTGATAATAGACCATATACAGATAATGTATGTGTGAAAGAAAGGCGAGCGACTAACAGATGTTCAATTTGTTTTTTCTCTTCCTCTATATTCAACTCTCATTTCCTTATTGTCAGACTATATCGGTAATTGAAATTTAATTTTAGACGATTAAATTGATAAAATTTTTTTTTTACGTATAGGGTAAGATTATCCAGTATGGACACTATAGCTATTTTGCCAATAACTTTTGATGGTAAAAAAATTTTATACATTAGAAATTTTTCTAATAGCGAAATAGTACATTACATGCCTATAGGGAGCGAAAGTAAAGAATGTCTCACTTGGACATGTTGTCACATGCGGGTCACGGATTTTGATAAAACTTGGTATACTGGGCCCTTTTGGCATAATATGAAAGAATCCCAAGTCCTAAGGTCTAACGCCTTTTTGTTTTGGAGATATCATCAAAGTATAGAATTTACCATTGTTTTCTATATCTATATATAGGAAAAACGATATATAGATATACAAAACAATGGTTAATTCTAAACTTTGATGATAGATATCTCAAAAACAAAAAGGCGTTGAACCTTAGGACTTGGGATTCTTTCATATTATGCCAAAAGGGTCCAGTATACCAAGTTTCATCAAAATCCGTGACCCGCATGTGACAACATGTCCTAGTCAGATCTGACGTACCTATATTGACAAACGTGAGATCTGAAGCTTCTTCACTCGCTCTCGTGGTGTGTGTATATTGTTTTTCGTCTATACGAAGTGCACTTTCGACCAGGGTGTGATGAAAAAATATTTTCTGACCGTGTCTGCATTAAAATTTTTTTAATCATAGTTATTCTAAAAGTTTTATTTTTAGGATTTTTTAGAAAATGACGTCTGACCACCTAATAAGCACTAGCTGAAAAATGCATACTTATACGATTTATTTAAAATTTATATTTTAGCACTCATAACGTCCACTGACAGTTTTTTTTTTTTTTTTTTTTTTTTTTTTTTTTTTTTTTTTTTTTTTTTTTTTTTTTTTTTTTTTTTTTTTTTTTTTTTTTTTTTTTTTTTTTTTTGGATCGTAGGTATGGAATGTCACTAAGGTGATCCGAGCTGATAGAATGCCAATGACTTTTTTTAGCACTTTAAATCTAATTTCACATAAAAAGCAAATAAAGACTATACAGTGTGGTGAAGATTTATGAGATAGCAGGGCTTGTGATCATATTTTTGTTATACTTAATTTTATTCTGATGTTGTTTTTTAATCAATTCTTTCTCGGCAGAGCTTTATTCCTTGTGAAACTTTTCACAATAAGGTACCTAATTTTTTTTTTTCAGATGGTAATTTTTTTTATTATTTTTCAATAATTTTTTTTATGACAATTTTTTTTTTCACAACTAGCCACAACCACAGATCAAATTGTCAAACTGACAACATTTTAATGATAAGAATTAAGTTGTCACAAACAATGTGAAGGATTAGGGTATAGTTTCCAATTTAATTATTCGCATCAATATTCAAATGAACTAGAAATAATAAATAAAATTTGTACAATAAATCTATAATAGCACAAATCATTTCTACTTTTGCTTTTATTATTTATTCACAAAGACACTCCCACATAATCGCTATAACATTTCGACAAAGCTAAACCAAATTTAAATAAAGTGACGATTTTTCCTCTATCGGGAAAATCCCTCTTACTATTACAAATGAAAACGTGCATTTCTTTCAAAAATCGCATATACTTATTCTGAACTCTGGCCTCTTCCACGCATATTAGTAACGCACATAATGCAGCTATAATCTATTTAGGTATTCACTTCAAAATTATGGACTATATAAAAGCTTCGCGAATTTGTTGCTATTGTAACATTCTTAGATAGCAATCTAACATGACAACATCTAATAATACAGCAACTTTTGCCAAAGTCTTTTTAGTACTTCAATTTGGAGTAACAGTAACATGTAAGTTTTATATAATTTATATATAAACTTCTTAATTTGATTATATTTTTGATTATCAATAATTCATCCATTTTACAAATTTTTTTGTAAATTTTAAAAACAAGTTTGTGTCAAATATTTTTTGTGCAAAAAGTTTTAAAACATTAATATAACATTAGATTTATATTAAATTATAGTAAATAGTAAATTGCAATTTATCTTGAACAAATATTATCGTTTGGTCTAAACTCGAATCAAATTAGAATTTTAATTTTTTTGTAGCAAAAATCATTATTTTAATCAATTTTTTATTGAAAATAATTTAATCAAAAAATGTAATGAGATTTTAGATATTGTTTCTGATTCTTTATTTAATAATACAAAATATGATTTTGTAGTACTAAAACTATTATTAATTTGTATAAGAATTTGATTTTAATAAATTTAAAGTTATTGCTTTACAATTTCGTCACCTTATCATATACACATTATAAATTGTATAATAAATACATGATCGTTTATTGATTTTTGTTTTAATATATTTTTATTTCAAAATAAATTTCAGTTATTTATATATAATTAAAATAATTTATATTAATTATAAGAGTTTGTAAAATCAATTTTCTAAAATAAATAAATGAATGAATGTTTGAATTTTCACGCAAATTTTTGATCAGTTTACTGATCACCACCATAATAAAAATATTAATAAAAACACAGCAACTAATTATAAAAAAAATTTTTTATTGTTCAACATGTACCACTTATACGCACACAGTATGCCAAAACATAAACTGCCAAGTCGATCTCCTTAAAGATTACGGTCTAAAAGCACCAATATTCCTGGACAAGTCAGGCGCATCCGTAATCTATCCAGTAGCAACATCACCAGAACATTTGACATTCGCTCCTGGTGTCGATCAAACCCTACACTGTCTCGGTGGTAAACTCACACGTTCCTCGAGCAAACTCAACGTACAATCCGTACAATCAAGCTGCTTTTCCAATCGTACATTCGTTACCAAAGACGCTGAAAAATACGCATTAAAAGATTTATCGTGTACCGATGCACCAACGCCAAAAACACGTGAGATACCAACCGGTTGTGGTACCGAAGGTGAAGTTTTAATTGAACTTGGTTACGATTTGACGTCGGTACCGTTTTGGCCTGTACTTGAATTGTGTCACTCTAAGGCACTGGCTACCACACATTGGGCTCACGTAACTATTCGTAGTATACTTGGTCTCCGATCTTGGAGAGATGAACCGAAATCACCTACTTTCAGTAAAAATAAATATTTTACGGATATTTTTATAACTCGAGTTTATCCGAGAAAGAAACAGAATGTTACGTTTCATGGGATGTTTGATAATGATAGTAAATCTGTTGAAAAGTATCTTAAGCCAACAAGTAAAGGTGAGTATACCTACTATAGTTATATATATTTAACTCTCGAAAAATGAATCAGTGAATATTTACTAATTATTAGAGATTATTATTTCCTGATTTAACCGGGGTGCGCAGATACGATCACTGAAAATCAGAAATAAATAATCTCTGAAAATTTCAGGATGAAAAAACTACTGAAAGTTTTAGGAGGTGATTTTCATGATTGAATTAGAGCATATAGTTCCTGATTTAATCAGAAGAGTCTTAATTAATAAGAAATAATTTAAAAAAATTGATCTAGCCTAGTTTAAAATTGTCTAGCGTATACATTTTATTACTTTTTTTAAAATTATTCTATATTACTACAAAAATTATAAGAATTATATTAATTTTATTTTTTTTTTTTTCTGAAAAAAATGATCACCCATCCACTTACCAACCATTAAAATTTTTATGATCGGTTGTAAGCTATTGCCTTCTTTACAATATCAAAGAATTTAGTGTTACGCTATGCCTGATGAATCAGTAGATTTTTTTTTTGTTTCAAAAAAAATATATATATTTTTTTTCCAAGAAAAATAATATAATACTGATTCATCTGGAAAATGGCCCAAAAGTCCTTGATTTGACAGGAAGTTTTAAAGATTACTAATTGTAATCAGGAAATAGTGATCTGATTCGGTTTTAGAGAAAATGATAAATAATATATTAAAATAATTACAGAGGGCGACCAAACAAGAAATAATCTGGTCAAAGGTCATCTGGTAGCACGTGCCGATCTTTATTACGCAGCAGAGAAATTAAGCACATACATGTACATAAACGCCTTGCCAATGTGGGAGAGTATAAACAACGGTAATTGGAAAAGTGTTGAAACACAAATACGTAGATTGGCTAAAGTACATGGTAATCTTGATGTTTACGTTGGTGGCATTGGTATTTTATCATTAGAGGATAAACCTGTGTATTTGGGTCAAGATAAAAAGGATAAAAATAGATTGTTGCTACCTGTACCTAGGATACTTTTTAAGGTCATTGTTACTCAGGATGGTAAGAATGCGCTTGTATTTTTAACTGCTAATAATCCTTATTTGGATGCTGGTGTTACCAAGGAGTATAAATTGTGTAATGAATATGCCGAGTGTCATGCGAAATTTGGAAATTGGAAAAATATTTTTGAGGGTTATACTTATTGTTGTAAATTTGATGATTTTATGGCTAATGATGAGATTAAGAAAATTGCTTTGCCATTGAAGATTAAGAATCCTAGTCCGGTTAAACTTTAAAAGAGTGCGATATTTTATGTTGATGTTTTGTTTGGGCCTGTTAGTACAGTATTATGTTTTTGAATTTTTGTCACTGCGTGATGTTGTTTTGATTGATTATTGAATAAATTATTTATCATGAAACTTTTATTTAATGTCTTTTAATTATTTATAACTGTGTGTAATATACCTTTTATGATTTATGCTGACTTTTTATATTTCACTGTCGAAATTTCTCTAGTAAAAAAAATGATGAGATGGTTCTGTTCTTGATCTATTTGTACTACAAATAAAATTAAAAAAAAATAATTATGAAAAATTATTAAAAGGAATCACATGTTGAGAAATTAATGATTAAAATTAGTGATAAAGGAGTAGTTCGATAAAATGTCCAAAATTAAAAGTCCAAGACCATAATAGTAATGTCCAAAATCCAATTTTAAATTCTATTTACTCTGAAATTTTCATTTTTTTATCTGTCCAACTACTTTTTTTTTTAATTTTTTTTTTTTTAATTTTGTCGTATGGTTATGTATTAATATCATTTTTTAGAATTGAATAGAATGAGTACCTACTTTTAACATAATTTAAATATACTTTTACAGCTTGAACAATTTCAAACAACCTTATAATTCGATTAAAATTATATCTTATAATATTAAAACGTTAATTAACAAAAGAAGCATTTTTTGTTAATTCACGTATATACCTATTAGTTATATAAACAAAAAATGTTAATATATCTGTTATCAATGTTTCTTAAATATTTTGCATAACTTTTATCTAAAGGCTGAGTACAGCTTATCAAGTATTACAGTGTCTTTTATGCACTATCAATTTACACGTTTTAAACAAAATCATGAAAAAACATTTAAAAAATCCAATTTGAAAAAAACCAATTCAAAAATAAAATTTATTAAATTCGAAAATTTAAATTTAATTATTTAATATAGAATAATGGGTAAGTCACATATAGATCATAATTACATCGTTGATCGTTTATTCGATAAGATTTATATCTAAAATCATTATGTCTGTAATATTGCTTTCGTAAAATTTACTGATAATGTTTTTATTTTATTTATCAAATTAGTTAATGAATCATTTTTTTATATACATATAAAAATAAGTATAAATAAAATAAAAATTTTTCTTTTAATTATTGGAAATGATATTATTGATCCAATCAATATAATGTGACACCTTGATATAAACTGAAGGTGCACCAACTTGACCACATGGATGAACTCCATAAGTTACAGTACCAACAACCTCAGCATCCCCATTACCTCTTCTCTTAATTAACGGACCACCAGTGTCATACTACAAATAAAAAAAAAAATTATAAATTTTCATTATCCAATTTCAAGCTTATGATTATTCAATCAAACTCACATTGCAAACTGAAACACCACCAGTCAATGGTCCCGTACACATATTATCTTTTTTCAAAATTGAATAACCCAAAAAATCTTTGATCGCTTTATCACACGTCTCAAAATCAATAAACTTCACATCAATTTTTCGTAAATAATCATCAGATATTCCAGGTTCGGTCGTTCCCCATCCAGCAACTACAAAATCACTACCCTCCTCAACTTCGCTACCTGGTATCGGTAAAGCTATTGGTTTCACATAATCGTTGAAAACCAAAGGTTTCTTTAACTTCATTAAACCAATGTCATAAGTACTAGTTGACCTATACAAAAATTTTTAATCAAAAAATTGGCATCGATCGATATTCAAATCTTAAATATTTTTAACTCACCCTGTACAATTTTCATGAGCAAACTTTTTTTCAATTTCAATTCGCTGTTCAAACTTCCCAGAGGATGAAACTGCATTGTTACCAGCCATCACACCTAAATATTTATAAACAGGATCGAATTCCAAGATACGTACATAATTACCAGATGTTAAAATCCAGTAATTGTTGATGATACTACCACCGCATAAATGAAGATAACCACCAAACCAATCGTCCACTTGAATTGAAACTAGATAAGGAAATTCACCTTGTTCGGCTTCTTTGCCTCCGATGATGCGGTTACTTAAATTCTGACTGTTTAATTTAGGTTCTGGAATAATAAAGATATAAAATATAGGTATACATATCAGTTATATTTGTCAATTATAATTATTTTAAAAAATAGCATTTTATACGATTAGAAAGAGCATTCACGTATATCAATAAAATATATTTAATTTAATGTAAAAATATTTTAATAAAAAAAATAGAAACATTAAAAAAGATTAATATTATTTAAATTTAAATTTAAAAAAAAGCTTTTTTCCCTACAAAAAATTGATTTTAATCAGGATATGACGATCGCTTTTAGTATAGAAATAATCACAAAAATTAGCAAACATAAATAGTGATTTAACTTACTTGCATAGATACAAGCCAGAAGGCAAAAAATAAGTGCAAGCTTGAGTGGCATGTTTGACAAGTTTAGGAATCAACAAAGTCAAACACTGAATGAAACATAGGTGCACTGGACATATGCACTGGATATCAATATTTTGATAAGAAATTAAAAAGCTTGATTAGCTGTTCTTTAATCAAAGACTCTCAATTTTAATTATCAGGTAACGATAGATTTTGAAAAATTACGTATCAAATTAACAAGATAAAGTCGTAACGTAAACAAATGCATATAATGTATCTTTTCATTGAATCGGGCGTAATGTTCAACTTTAAGCATTGAAAAGTGTGTATAAAGTATGAGAAAAATGTTTCGTTTTTTTCATAAATAATTGATTGACTTTATAATACCTAATGAAAATAAAAATAACAATTTTAAGTATTATCTATTTTTATATTACAATTTTTTTTTTTTTTTTTTTTTCTTATAAAAAACTTAATTAAAGTAGGACTTTTTAAACCTATATAATGATGATTTTTGAGTCAAATGCCGTCTACACTGGTCTTCAGAGAAAAAGGTCTGTGCGCCGAAGATACGAATATTGCTTTCGTCAATTTAAATGTAAAAGGTTTATTTAAAAAAAAAAAATAATTTTTTTAAATTTGATTGTCATTTTTATTTGTTGTTATGGAGTCAATCATTAATTGTTTTCGTAATAGTAAATAATAAAAAATTTTGTAAACATTTTTATTTTTAATTTAAAATTATAGGTATTAATTACTAGTTACTGGAACACTTTTGATTACAAGAAAAATTTATTAGTAAAATAACAAATTTTCTAGGGCATAATATCCTATTACGCCTTAGAACATAATGAGCTATTCTAGTATATTTTATTAGGTCGATAATAAAAGCCGATTATTTACCGATCGGAAGATGAAAATTGTAATTTTGTCAATAATTACATTTTTTTAAAAAATTAAAACAAGATGTTATAAAATATATTAAAACATTTCATTAAAAATATCTTGAGTCTGTTTCAGTTTTAGTCTTCACCAGTTAAGCAAGCAATATTTATTTTCATATTTTAGAATAACAAATTTAAAAATTAGAGAAGAAATCTAAATATAATATTTAAATTAATCTCATTAAATTTTTTTTTTTAACAAAAATTGAATTATTTTTAGTTAATTGATTAATCAATATTATCTCTATAATCATTAAATGATAATCAGATGGTATTTACCTAAGATTACATACAATAAAAAAAATAACAATATATAAAAATAATTTACAAATAAAAATTCCTAAAATTAAACGCAAAAAAAAACTGAAATGTAATATAGTTTTAAAGGGCTAAATTATAAAAGTCACATATATAGCCATGACAGTATACACGACTAAGCTAGAAAGATTCGTGGAAGCTTACTCTCTCATATGTACTTTCACAAAAATAACTTTACAGTTGCAAGTAGGGGTTTCAAGACTGCGAGCGGTAAAGAGAGAAGAGATTGAAGATAAAGCTTTAAGAGGCAATTTGGTAAAAAAAAAAAAGGGATTGCCACTTTCGTGTGTATATACGTTCGAGCATGGTAACACATTTCACTATTTTCAATAATTTGAATCTATTACATTTTTTTTAAATGTTTTATTTTATATTTTCCGTTGTATTCATTTGACAATTATTAATATTATAATATCAATCGCATTAATCAACAACTTGAAAAACTTTTTTTATTTTTATTACATCTTAATATAAAATTTCGTTTCTATGAAAAAAAAAAAAATGTCAATATGAATTAAAAGACTAAACTTGGATGTAAATTCAAAGTAAAATAATTTTAAAAAATATCGCTTGTAATATGTTGTAGCATAGAAGAAAGAGTAGTTAACGCCATGCGTAATATACATATATAGACAAGAACTGATAACGGTTTTTTCCTCAGCGACGGAAATCTTTTGATAAAATTTAATCTCTTAAATGAAATAGCGTATATAATATGTAATGCTTTAGGAAATTCTCGTGATTTTGACTTTGTATCATTCATATGTCTCTATATTCGTCATTCAGGCGCCTATTCTTTTTTTTTTCGAATAGAGTTGATACTTTTTAATGTTAGGATTGATAATTTAATGCACCGTAATATTATTAAAATATACAATTTACACAAACAGTAACAATTTAAGCATTATGCATATATATATTTCCTCTTTTAATAAATAAATAAAATCACATAATCTATAATATAAATTAAAAATTATGTATTAAGTATATATAACATTAAAAATCAAACTTCACAGTCTCCCGAAAGAGAGAAAAATATCATCAAAGTCTCAGTATATCGCTGAAGCCGGATGCTGTGTGTGATAAGTATTAAACAGAGAGAAAGATATGTCGGAAAGAAGGAAGGAAAAGAGGAGAGGCTTTATTTGTGTGTGTGTGTGTGTGTAGGTATATAGCTCAAAAAACGCGTGGGTTGACTCTTATCAATATTGTAACGTTTACTTGCTTGCTTGCTGTTGATATTTTCGACGCATGAATTTCTCTCAGAGATGATTTGATATTGAATATTTTACTGTAATACAAAAAACCTAATTGTCCACGTTACAAAATAGAAAGGGTATTCATTAAAACAAACTTGTGACACGACCAGAAGCTTGAAAATTACGTCAGTGCTTAAATGTAATTATTATTTGCACTAAAGCTAAATTTGATGTTTTAGCGTCTAGTTAATGTAAGTTTGTTTTTTTAAAAGCAAATTAAAGCAATGTAATTTCTGAAACTAAATATTATTCCAAGTTTTAAAAATTTTTATCAAATTTTATTTTAAATATAATTAGGTAAATCAACTTTTAAATTATATTTTTCTTATTCATAAATATATTATTAATATTAATAGCAAAATTAATTATATTTAACTTTAAAAAAATATTGAAATTTTGATTTTTTTGCACTAATAAATTCATATTATTATACCCTTTTTTTCTTATTAAAAATTAAATTTTAATTATCGTTTCATAAAAATTAACTTTGAATTAAATACGAATGCATTATTCAAATAATACCATTATCAAAAAAAAAATCGATTTATTTCTTCTTTTTTAGAACAATGATGAAGAGCGCAGATTTGTATCACAGTTTACAAAAATTTCGCGAACATATGGGTTGTGAAAAAGGTCATTATAAAACAAATTGTGATATATATATATATATATATATATATATATATAT
>JAPYZE010008286.1:0-10297 GCA_030522805.1 Leptomastidea abnormis
AAATTAATATATTATTCATCTTCAAAATATTACGATCAACCTTTTTGCATAGAATAGTATAGAAAAAAAATGGCTTTAGCAACAAAGAAATAAAAGTATAAAAAGGTATCTTAGTATATCGCAAAGGCTTAGAAGACCGTAAGAAGCCTATTATTCAAATCCTCAAGCCTGTCCTCTCTTCTAGGGGTTGCTAGAGAAATGACTACTACCCCTATAGGATAAATTTCGAAGACCGAAAACGACTCTTTCGCATTTTTATTGATTTGCCTTTAGCGCGAGCGAGCGTACGGGGGGGAGGGGGGAAGGGTTTCCTAAAGAGAAAGAGAGAGAGAGGGTGCCGCGAAGAAAGAAGAAGAAGGGATGGACGAAATAAGGGGTGGTAGTAGCTAAGGGGTCGCCAACCGCCGGTCTTACCCCCACCACTATCTCAATACCCCTACTCTTTTCTCAGGGAGAGAAGCCTGTCCACCTCCCACCCTCTTTTCTACTGCTGCTTCTCCTTTTTGCTACGACCCCACTACTTACTTCTGAGCAAGCGCTTTTCTATCTTACTCTTTCTAGATCGAGATATTTTGCCAGCTTTATCGGTACGGTTTTCTGGAGGTTCTTTTTTTTAGTTCTTTTTGAAAGAAAATCGAATTTTAAAGAGAAAGAAGAAGAAGAAGAAGAAGGTTGAAAACGATGATTCTTTTATTCTTAGTCGTTACCGAAGCTGTTACTTTCCAAACTTCAACATAAATCGGTTGCGCCGACTAAGACTCGATTTATCGCCATTCATCGGAGAATTTACGGGGAATCGAAAAGGAAAGAGAGAAAACGAAGAAATTTCTCTTTGCCTGGAGAACTTTTTATTTTAATTCTTTTTCAAACGTCTTTCCTTGAATATTCGTTAGGAATTAATTAAAAATGAATAAAATTTTTAATTTATGAGATATTATTATAATATAAATTAAAATAATTATTATAAGAATAATAATAAATAGTTGAAACTAACAAAATATTAAATTTCTTGAAAATAAAAAGAATAAAGAGTAATGAAGCATGGAAGAAACACAAAGTAAATACATACGGTATTGACTAAATTAACACCCATCTAAAAAAAAAATCCCACAAAGCCACTGAAAACACATAATCTTTCCTTCTTTTACAGGAGGAGTAACAACATTCTTCTCATACCCAAAGTGCAAATCCCAACAGATTGCCCGCAAAAAATCACTCGCTTAATCGCCGCTAAAAAGGTCCGCTGAGTGCAGAGAATAAGCTGTGAAAAAAAAAGGGTAAAAGACAATCTGCCTGTGCACGACTCTCTACTAAAAAAAAAAAGAAGACGAAAAAGAAGCGGCAAGCCACCGGTAATGGATACATCCTCGCTCCACCTGTGTGCACCGCAACACTAGCATAAAAAAAAAATAAAAAAAAAGAACAGCACACTAGGGAGAGAGAAAAAAAGGATAGGAAGTAAAGGGCGAGGAAAAAAAAGAGAATAAAAAAAAAAGCGGGCCAACCACCTGTTAGAAAAAAAAATCAGGGTCGGCAAGCGCCTCGTCGTTTACGCGTACCTTTCCCCTTCCCCCTTTCTTTCTTTTTCTCTCTCTCAGAGGATATCTCTCTTTCTCTTTACGGGACGGCGGCGCGTGCCTGGGATATATCGTTTGAGTGTCGCGCGCGCTTTACCCACCCTTTTACTACCCCATGGGTAAGTTTAACCCCCTCACGTGTGTATATACGTGTATGCTTGTGTATGTACACACTAAGTGGCACGCATTTTTTATCTTTACCCTGGAGGCACAAATGGGGTGTGAAGGATGCCTGAAAAAATGTTTGGCTTGCTTTGCAAAAGGACGACATACCACACCACAGCTCTCTTACTTTCTCTGACATCATTATTATGACGACGTGTTATTTTCCTCTTTTTTAAAGAGGAGAGTAATAGGAGGGTCGTCTCACACAAGCAGTGGTTTATTATGAGTTTATGCTACTTAGGAGAAAATTAGATTATAGTTAATTATGGACGTGATTTTTTTTTTGATTTATGAAAAAATAAATGTACAATAATTATAAATATAAATAATATTTTTATTTGTAATTTTAACTGAATATTTATTTAAAATTGTATGATCAGCTTTACAGATACGTTATGTAAATAAATAAATAATTCATCGGATTCACTAAAATTGTAAAAAATAAATATATAAATATAAAATATTGTTTTTTTTAAATTATAAAACCCTTTATTTCATTCAATACTCAAATAAACTTAATAATTATAAAATAAATTGAAAATCTCATACAAATATTTGATGAAATTTGCAACACTTTACAAATGATAAAAATCTTTTAGTGATATAAACGGAATCTGTAATCGATGATAAACTCCTCTGATGGTTCTTGTCCAAGTTTAGCCGAGATACAAACCATTTTACCGAAGCTATACGGAGTATGGTGCCATCATGCGGAGGGTTGAAGAATTCATTTTCAGTGATAAAACTACACCAGTACAGCACTTCTTCTCTTTTATTCTTGATTTTTTTTCCAATTACAATAATTATACTTATGAATTCTAATTTTATAAATGGATTATTAATATCAAAATAATTAACAATATTTGATAAAAATGTAACTCACAGTCTTCCTTTTTTATAATACTAAAAAGCTACAGAGTTTGATACAAAAGAAATTAAATATTAATTTTTTTTATATATAGATAAAAAAAGCATTTAAATACAAGAGTTTATAAATCACTTTTAGTAATACATCATTTTTTCCTCACTTTTCTCCCACGTAGTCTCACAGATTAAACCAAAAGATTAAGCTCCCGTTCGCGATTCAGTCCTATAGTCTCATACACTAACGAGATATTCTCGAGCGCCAGCCATGACTCGCGATCTAATAAATCCGTAAAATCCAAAGTCGCGCAAGAGTTACACCACAGCCTGCTGTAGCTGTTGCTCCCCCGGGGTGGGCAAGCGCGAGCTCCTTGACTTTAAGCGAAACAAATGCTTACTCGCGCTCGGCTTGCTGGTGTGCTCTGGTAATCAGGTAAAACCGCGCTTACTTATCTGCGGCCACGCAGTGGCAAACTAGAAAAGCTTGCTTGCCTGGGTTGGGGGTATATAAGAGAGGCATGAGCAAGCTATATCCACCCCCCTTCGTAGCTGCGTGCTTTTTAACGAAAATTAACGGCCTACAAAACCTTCCCCCTGGTCTGTCCGAGACTCTGCAGATGCTCTTGTTTTCTCGACTAATCTAATAGGTGGCAAACTTACTGTTGTCTTTTGCGTCTGCGTTGCGTATCTCCAGGACTTTTTTTTGAATTATTGTTTTGACCTCCGCTGTGTTACTGCTAAGAAAATGAGATTTTCTGTAACATTTGGTTCTATGGTTTTTCGCAGCTGCGCCAAGTCACAGTTGGAAAATACAATTTGTTTGTGAGGGTAAAAGTCTTTCTTAGAGATAGGAAGAGAAACCAAGAGCTTTACTGTTATTACGTTGCGAATGAAGAATGAGGAACTGAATAGGGTACGTAGCTGAGTTTTGTTTAATTTCAAAAGTTTAAGGATAATTAGATACTTGATTAGGATTTTATTTGTGGTAATAGAATTAAAAAATTATTATTCTGTTTTTTAATAAACTTTATTTTATTTTTCTCGTCTTTTGTTACAAATTATACAATAGTAAATGTAAATATTCGATTGATATTTAGTAAGTTCTATTTACATCAATCACTGTCAGTACAAATTAATAGCAAACAAATATCTATAGATTGATCATAATCACATATTGTAATAAACTAAAATATTTCGTAATACTTTTTTTTAATAATTGAAAAATCTGAACAAATATTGAACTAAATAGAAAATTTAAAAAATAAAAAAACTATACATTTTTTTTACAATTTTAACAACATTTCAGAACCAGAAAAACTTGTAGCACTCAATCAGATCACGGTATATTGCACCGCTATCTTGCTCACGTCATTCTGGTAAATAGTCAGAGAGGGTGAGAGAGAAGTGTACAGTTTGAGCGAGCAGCAGCAGCAGTAGTAGTAGCATCGTCGTCGTCGTAGTCGTCAGCGCTTGTAATATCGAAACGACGGATGCACAAGCCATACTACTGGACAACGAGACGCAATGAAATTACCCGATAGATCGGCTCCAGCGGCCTGTGAAATCAGTACCACAAGCTTTCTACTTTGCATGGGTGTATTTATATGTATATGTGTATGTACATTCATTGGATTGGCGGGACTGGATCGACTTTTTCATTCATCGAGTACTGAATAATTACAGCGAGTCGTTGTATGTATATATCTCCAGGCTTGAATTTGCAAGCATTAATTTTTCAAGAGCCTCGGCAGCGATCGGCTATCAAGCGGTGCGTTTAATTAACTGTTTGCCTGGATTGGACTGTGCAGTCGGCTGTCGAATGAAGAGCGTTGAATTTTTTTTTTTTTTTTTTTTTTTTTTTATAAGCAATGATTACAAATATTTAATCTGTCAATGTGATTACTCAATAATGACTTTGCCAACACCAATGGAGATGCTTGAAATTGAGAGGATAAAATAATTGGCTTTGGTAAAAAAATGGTTTTTTAATTGATTTTTCATGTAATTAACCACGTAATTATAAGTTCAAAAGGTAATTCATAAACACATTCTACTTGCTGGTATAAGCAAATGGATTTGATTAATTTAAAATAATGCTATAAATTCATGTTATTAATTAATTTTACGTAATGTATTATATTATAAATATAAAGATTTTAGCGAATCTAAACTTCATTAGCACGTGTTCTTTATGTTGGATATATGACAAATATTTACGTATGAAAGGCATGCTATCATCAATGGTATTTCAGATACAAATTTCTCAAATAAAAATCGTAAATGTAACAGTGTTTATTTTCTTATACCAAGCGAAGTTAATTAAAACTTCATGAGAATATTATTCTCTCGTTGAACAACTTCGTCAATAAACCAACTACATTTTGTATGTAAACATTGATGTTGCCAAACCATTACATATGAGAAAAAAAAGAAGTATTTTTGTTACATTACATGTTTGAGAAACATTCATTTTAAAATCTTGTCAGTCTTAATAAAAAATTAATTTATAAATATTTATAATTAGAACGAATAATAATTTACAAAAGAGCTTTGATTTTCAGACTATGGTAAACGACTGAAACTTAATGGTAGTCTGTGGGTAATCACTCGTTGTCGTATAATTCTTACACGCTTGAAAACCTTGCTGCTTATGCATATACTCCAGATATATTTCCTACCAAAATTGATTATCTTGAAAATGCTTTTAGGAAAGGCGGTTGCTCTTGATTTATTATCTGACTAAATTTTATTAATTTATTCCTTTATGAGATAAAACTTTTATATAAAATTTTTTTAAATTGGTACAAGAGATGAAAAATATTTTTAATTAATTCAAAAAAGACTTTTTAAAAAATTGCAATAAAAATGTATTTTCAAGTTGCAAATTGAAAGCTTAGTTTAAAGTACAGTTTTCAGTTGTAAGGGACATGGGTGGGTGATACGAAACGCAAGCAAAATAGAGAGAGTGAGAGAGAGAGAGAAAGATAGAAAGAGAGAAACCGGGCGTGTTTCATTTGTCAAGTTGCAAAGCGACGAGTTGTAATTTTCTTTAACAATGACTCTGCATTTGCGTTTACACAAACTCTCTATTGCGTTGCATAAGCATTTAGTATACGTTTTACTTATATATGTATACATATACATTGAAACGAATAAATGATCGTACTCTTATTAAACAGCAGCAGGGTTTTATGGTAGAGAAAAAATTTTATTGATTTTGTGCGATTGAAAATTATTTTCCGGTAGTTAATTTGCATAAGCGATATATATACGGAACTGCATTTACGACTATTGCGCAACTCAACCTGAAATTGTTTGCTACTATAAAATCAAGTATTTATGAGCATTCGATGCTCAATTTCATTTTTAATTTCTTCAAGAAATTCAAGTACTAAATTATTATACGTTTATGTTGAATATATTTTAAATTTATTAATTATTAAAATTTTAATAATCATAAAAAATTTCACACTTTAAATTTGAAAATATTAACAAAAAAAAAAAAAATTAAATTTAGTACAAAAAAGTACGTATTCTAAAATTCAATATAAATCTTATCTAAAAATAAACATATTACAAGCCTCACTACACAATAGCCTGAACATAATTCTTAGTGCTCAAAACGCCACAAATAAAATTTACCACAAGCATATTAGCCAAGCCATAGAGAGCTGGACGCAATAAATCACAACGAAACTATTAGTGCTGCTCGACCGTCGAAGAGACTTTCATCTCTTTCTCTCTCCCCCATTCTCTTACCATAACCGGACACAAAAATAAAAAAAAAGACTTGGTCGTATGGGAAGGCTCGAGATTGCAAAAAAAAGAGGAGCGGAAAAAGGAAAACGACTACTCCCTTATAAGAGAGGATGCTATACAACAGCGGACGTTGTAATAAAGTAATTTTATGAAGTGGTCAGCGAGCGTGGATCCGGAAAAGGGATGCAAGAGAAGAAGAAGAAGATGGCGTCGACAACGGCATGGCTCTGGCAAAAAGGGTTGGGCTAGCAGCCATAAGGACGACGTCATCGGCTTGGCATGGGTTTGCATGGAAAAAAAAGCGTATCTAGTATTTCTTCTGCACTGGAGGTTTTTTTATCGCTTCTGATTTTTCTTTTATAATTGTTTGTTGATAATAAATTGATTAAATTATTTATTAAATTATTAAATTACTAACTATTAACATTGAATTTTATTAATTTAGCAATATTGATTTCATATGTGCTGCTCAGTTGTATTCATATTAGTTTCATTAAGCGTTAAGTAGTCAAAGGCCGAGTTTGGTCAGACATCAAAATTATATATCATGAATATATGATTATCGACTGTCAGTCAACAAAATTAAAAATGTAATTCACTGTAAAATTTGAAAAAGGTATTTAGTGATGATCGTCTTAAGTAAACATATAAAGTACGTGCCAAGTAAAAGTAAGACTTGTCGACGACAGTCCGATAGTAGGTAAGGCATACGTGTGAGAAAGAAAGTAAAAGAGAGAAAGAGAGAGGCGCGAGAAAGTAAACGGTCCACGGGATTGTCTCGTTTTAAGCACATCTCCTGCGCGTGGAACGTTGCTGTGCTGGGAGGGTGAGAGGATGAGAGAACGCAAAGTTGGCGTCTTAGCTCGAACATTTTTAGGGGTTATCTTAATCTCGCTGGATTAGAGCTGCTATATGTATATACCCTCTCTCTTTCTCTCTCTCGCCCATCCCTCCGCCAAGAACGCGCAAACACACGCGAAAAGCGCAGTTTCTCTCTCTCTCTCTCTCTCTCTCTCTCTCTCTCTCTCTCTTTCTAACTTGCTCACAGAAGCTCAACTTTAAACTTGGAAAATAAGTACCCTTTTGCTCCTCCCACTATACCTCTCCCACTTTCTACTACATACCCGACTCTCCTAGTTATTATTCTTTGCTTGTCTTATCGAGGCACCCGCATAGAGTAAGCTTGAGAAAATAAAGTATTCTTTCTTTTTCCTTTTTATTTTTTTTTATACCAAGACGAAATTAAGCTCTTTAAATGCATTTGAATATTCCCAAGCGTAACGCGTGTAATAGCCTTCGAAATTCATTTATTGAACTCTGCGTGGCTCTGTACATACTATTGTTAAAAATAAACAGGCACCTGCATTTCGCTTGTACTGAATAATTGATCGTACCCAGAAACCCACCAAATAGCGTATTCACAAAGCCTGAAATAAATTGACTGGCCATTTACCGAAAACAAGCTTCATGTCAACTTTTATTTTTTCCCTAAAAAATAGCCTTACCAAAAAAAAAATAAAAAAAAAAAAAAAAAATAACAAACACATACTACTTTCGCTCTCACCCTTCACATAACTTCGTCCATATAATGACACACACATACACACACATACACTGCAATGTAAATTCATTACAGAAGCAGCGATCGATGCGTGCATACAATTTGATGACTGTGTATAGCAACACAGCAATGTGTTTCGGTCCTGTGGGTCGAGTAAATGGATAAATTTTTTTTTATTTTATTTTTATTTTTTTTCAACCCTTGCAGATAAATGCGTTTATATACAAGCTTTCTGCGCAAGCTCGATCAAAGTCGATGCTTGAAAGAGAAAGAGAGGAAAATCACTCAAAGGATTCCACTGGATAACCCACCGCAAGTGAGACAGAGAAAGAGCTTGTTGCTGCGGTTTTGGTTTTGATGTTGGAGTGAGGCAAGTGATGCGATGAACCGTGATGGACCACCCCATACTTTTTACCCTTTTCTTTTTTTTTCAACTAAAGCGATGCTGATGAAAACAATGATACGTAAAAAATACAAAAATTACCGCTAAATAACGAAGATTGACAGTAGCAAAACAATATTTTCGATATCTCTCATATATACAAAATAATGTTTACAAAAACATATCAAAATATATGCTGCATTATAATTACATTTTTGTTAAACTTACTAAAATGCTTTCTAAAACATTTGGTTACAGTAAGCACGTAAATTAATTATGAAAATACAAGGGGCTTGGCAATGATGTAAGCTAAGCAAAAACTACTTCCTTCCTTCCATTTAGAAACAAACACATCTTCCTTTTTCCTTTCCAAACTTGATTACATGTATAGGTATAATCTTAGCTTGAATAAAGAGAAAGCAAATGGTCGGGGAGGGAGGTAGTAATGTGTACCAAGGCTCTTCTGGTAGCACCGGTTTTTCCGGCGCCATTTTCTACGTCGGCCTGTGTATGTATGTGTGTGCACCACGCGGAAGCAGTAAATAACGCGGTCGCGCGGCGACTGGATGATTGCAGAGTTGAGGGGGGGGGGGGGGGGGGGGGGGGGGGGGGGGGGGGGGGGGGAGGGGGGGGGGGGGGGGGGGGGGGGGGGGTAGAGGGGGGGGGGCGGGGGGTAAAGGCGAGTTGAAAAGGAGGGAGGGTAGGAGGAAAAGGAGTGTAGGCGGTAGAGTTATAGTGAAACTTTTGGGCATTTATTTCGCGAATCTGCATACTACGTCCGCTGTGGGTAGCTGTATATATGTGTTAGGGAGAGAGAGAAAGAGAGAAAAGCAAGGCGTCTCTCTTGCCCTCCGCTCCTCCACTTCGTTATGCGTTTTGTCTCTCGGCGCCTGCTCGTTTTCCTTTTTACGTCTCAAGAGTATGTATGTATTTGTGTGTGTGTTTGTAGTAAAAGAGACTATATTCTCTTGGCTAGCAAAGGGTAGGCTGTAGACTCTTTTCTTTTGTTTCATGACTAGCAAGACGACGACGACGACTACGAGGTACCAACGAAATGAGACGGTAGAGATATACACCAAAGTGATTTGCATGTTTCTCTCGTCCTTTTCTTCTCTTGTTTAATTATTTTCTAATCTCGTTTGTCCCCTTTTGAATAGTGTTGTTATTTAAGTCGCTTTGCTACTACTTGGATTGTAAAATACCATTTGGGGAGGCTAGCCATAATCATTTGTCAATTTCTTCCTTACAATTGAAAAAACAAAAATACATTATATGTTACCATAAAATATATTCTTACAAAAAATTTTAGATATTTATTATCATCCAGTACGTTCACTTAACAAATCTAATTATTTCCAAATTTGATTCCTTAATTCTGTTCAAGTTTTCTCAATAACAAAAATGAAAACTAAACCAAGTATAAGTAGTAAATCTCAAAAGTCCTGGTTATTTCCAGTTAAAACTCAACCAATAAATAAAGATGGCCCAAATTCAGTTTCAAGGAAGTGCACACACCCGTACTCGCGTTAATTCGTTCGGCATCGAACTTACTCTTAAGTAGAGAAAATCGAGGTTGCTTGATGTTGAATAGCCGCTAACCATTGGCAGAATTCAAAAGAGATTGCCAGAAAGATATGGCAATGTGACCAATTCTAACGCATACGTTTACCAATACTACTATATTTTCTATATAAGTATAATACTCAGAACTCGCTCTTATATAATATACACTCATTTCTTCGTTCGTTCCTCAGTTCCTTCGTTCACCCAAGAAGAAAATTTACGGCTTGAGAAATGGGGGAGGGAATGAGGCGAACTCTACCTTAAGCTCGAGACCAGAAGCACACACACACATACACACACACACCCTTACTTGCACTTCTTGCTTCTCCGTTCTTTCTTCTCTCCTCTGAGCGGCCCTCCCCCATACTACTCTAACGCCGACGTGCTGGTGTTTCTCTCTCTCTCTCTCTTTTACCCTTTCCATAC
>JAPYZE010008293.1:0-18476 GCA_030522805.1 Leptomastidea abnormis
ATATATATAAACAGTAAAAGAAGAGAAGCAGAGAAAAATAGCAAGAAGAGAAAAAAGAAAGAAATAAATAAAGAAAAAGTCAAGAGAGCAGAGAAAAGAAGGAAAAAAGTGTATTCTTTCTCTCGTAGTGGTGGTGTCCGCGAATAACAGCAAGCAAACGCAGAAGTTAGCAAGCTAGCTAGCTGCAGGGGCACAAAAAGGGCTCTCTGCTATACTCTCTTTCTTTTCTATACTCTTTCCTTCTTGCTTTCGGTAGATAATCGCAGCAAGACGCAGCGATTTCTCGGCCAGTAAAACGTTTCTTTCCTTTTTCGGCCAGCAGCAGCAGCAGCAGCAGCAGCAGAGCAGCAGCAGCAGCAGCAGCAGCAGTAGTAGCAGCAGTGGCAACATTGGCGCAACTGCAGAAGAAGAACTCTCTTTCTCTTTCTCGCTCTTCTTACTCTCTATCTACTTACGCGCAGCACGATATATATATAAAAGAGAGAAGCTACTGAAGTTCATTCACGTAAACGCGCGTATATATACCTGGACGGCCTTGACGGGGTTGTTGCTGCTGCAGCAACAGCTAGCTATATATACGCTGCCCTATAGCGGCTCGGTTCTGCGTGTATCGTCTCCTCTCTTTATGCTAGATGCAGAAGATCGGGGTATGGGTTTCAGAGGAAAAATATAAAAGAAATGCTCGCTTATATATACCCAGCGAGGTTTAGCAGAACGCGCTATATTGTTGCTCGCAACTTGGTTAATATATCCTACCGGTGGTAACCACGACAAGGTTGTGTATTATATATATCTTACTGGGCATCTATACTTGTAGGTTGGTAGGTAGGTAGGATATAATATCTCATCCTTTGCTGCAGCTTTTCTTTCGTTCTCACCATGCCATGGTACAACCGTTGCGTCGTTGGCAGGGTGACGTTCTGGTGAACAGATCTTGGGGCTTGTATCCGCGAATAGTTTGCTCTCTCTCTTGGCTGTATTTATCTGGATGATGTATATCTGCTGTTTTTTTTTATGACGAGGTAGGTTAGTGAAGCGATAGATAAGCGAGAGCTGCTTCTTGTAGCTCTGTTAAAAGAACGACTGCTGTATATTATCGCAGTTACCGGGTTTCTGTGTGTATGTGTGTGTGTGTGTGTGTGTCGATGAGAGTGGGACAACATTTGTTTGCGTACACGAAGCTCGCAGCAGTAGTAGGCGTCGTTTCAGCGTAAAATCATTTGCCACACTAATGTCTTTACTGCAGTTTTACTTAGTTGGACATGCAAATTTTTGCTTTTTACAGTCTCTTATTTTCAGTGAAAAGTTTATCTCTTAAAAAGGACCAAAAAAAAAAGAACGTTTTTATTTGCCCTTGGTCTTGGAAGAGTATAACGCTGGGTTTTACGATGCCGTGATTATTCAAGTCTTTTGCGAGTAGATATAGATATAAAAAATAGCTTTGCTCGTATTAAAAAGATACTTTCATTGCTAAATTAAAGTCTCGCTTATCCAAACTATGTAAATTTAAAGAGGACATTTCAGATGGACAGAGTATTTTAAGCCTTACTTGAAAAATTTTAAAATTTTTTAAATTTTAATCGTTTTGTATAACGCAGGTTTTAGGTAACAACAATTTTTAGTATTGAAAAAAATTTTTTTTTCTTTATTTATGTTCTCTTAAAATTAAAAATGAATCGATTAAAAAATAATAATTTCTCCGTAATATTCTTCAGCTTTCAGTCAGATTCACTTTTTATTTTGTTCGTGGCGGGACAAGGTATATGCTTGCGTACACACGAGGAAGGGCCCTGTTGAAGTTATAAGCGTCAGTCCAGCATTGTCCTCACACACACACATACTTACATACACACACACAGTTTTATTCTACGAAAACGACCCCATTACTCTTGGCCACGTCGCCTCATTGTTCCCGTCCAACGCCCTATACGATAAGCCTCCTGTCTCTCGCTCTCTCTCTCTCTCTCTCTTTCTCTTTCTCTCTCCCGCGTCGTTCTGAAATTTGAGCCACGATAAGGACACACAATGGGACCCGCGCGCGTGGGTGCCTCGATCAGCTTCTTTGTGTCCTGCTGCTGCTACATCAGTAGCTCCAACTGGACAACTCCTCTCTCTTTCTCTCTCTCACCCACTTCCTCCACCACCACTATCAACCTCTTCTCTCTTCAAACTACTCTCCCTCTTGGTTGCTCGGTTTTAAAAAAGAAATAAAAAAATGGTCGAGTCTCGAGTCGACGTTGCCGCCACTGCCAGCAGTGCTTGAAATTCCACGAGGTCCACTCGTTCGCGCCTTCTTGCACGCGATATCACCTTGGACACTATATAGTATAGGAGGGTGACAGGAATGATTGGTATCGCGGTAACTTGCCTACCGCTGCTGCTGCAGCTGCTACTGCTGTGTTGGGTTGTAGTAGACTTGACTCTCTGAACAATACTTATACGCACACATTATAAGGCTCCAGAGCAAGTCATACAAGTGTTTGGTTTAACAAAAGAGAGAAAGAAGAAATATTAAGAGAAAACTAGAGAAAGAGAGATAGAGCGAGGGAGAGAGAGAAAAGAGCATTATTCACCAAGGTGATTAATGCATTTGGGCTAGTTTCGACTGGAATAAATATTGGCGGAGATAATTAGTCGGCGTGAATATGTTCTATTGTCAAGAACGCGATTATAAACCAAGAAAAATTACTGTCGCTACAATGCTGAGAGTGAGAGAGAGAGAGAGAGAGAGAGAGAGAGAGAGAGAGAGAGAGAGAGAGAGAGAGAGAGAGAGAGAGAGAGAGAGAGAGAGTGTGATTAAGTGAACGTTTGAAATCATAAAAAAAGAAAAGATTAAATGGTCTTGCAAACATGCGATTTTTACAAACGTTTATTCACCTCTTTGATATCGCTAAAATTCTAACAAATTATGTATTGCGGGTTTGGTCACAATCAAACCAATTTTTTTTTTCATTTTTTTTAAAGCAATCTTTTTAAAATTAAAAAATTTTCATTGATAATTGTCAGTGACGTTAAACGTTGTCGAATACTTAGCAATAAAACAATTGAATATAAATACAAGAGCAATATTCTTTTCTGGCAATTTTAATATTAAAAAAAATCTAGAAAAATAAATTTGAGTAAAGGAGGATATACTATATACATAATATCTGCAAGAGTCATCCAATGTGTACTCCACCTTTATCCACAATTGTCTAACAGTCGCGTATAGACATGAAGGCGGACCGGTATTGGCTTTATCCAGCTATAAAATATGTCGCTAACAGCCATATACTCTACACCTCGTGCAGAAGTATAGGTAGCAGCAGCAGTCCCTCTTAAAGATCAACGAAAGACAATGTGCGCGCGTTATGTTCACCATATTATAGTCTATATGTGTTATGCTGCGCGATTAGACTCTCTTGCGTATACATACAACCACCAATACTCTACCGATATTATCCAGATTCGGAGAGGTGTATATGTCGAGGACTACAAGTTTGCTGCTGCTATACACGTGCGGGTCGTATACCGCGTTCCTATGTGCTACCGGTCTCTCTTTCTTTCTCTATATATACAGCTCGATCGCCTTGGCGGTCGTATAGCTGGTTCACGTTTTATTTGCTTTCATTTTGTCGAGGGCGGGCTATATAATCTTTTTTTTCTTTTTCTTTGACTCGTTTGATTGATTGGACTTTTGACGAGACAGGAATTTGTCGGTTGACTATGCGTATATGATATTTTTTTTTTTTTTTTCTAAAAGGATATGGATGTATTGTCGTCAAGAGAACACAATGTACCAGTTTGCATTGTCGTGTAGATGAGATGATGTCGATATTCTAATTTTTCATCAGGCTTTTAGAAAGTTATATTTAATTTTAAGATCTTTAAAGATAATATTGTTTTAGAAAATTAAAAATTATTTAAGACTGTTACATAAATATAGTTGACTCTTGTAGTTGATGCCAAATAAGAAATGGTTACATTAATTTTTAATCATGTAACATCAAAAAATAATAATGAGTTTTTAATGAACTTTGTGCTCTCACACTCGTCACTGCTCTTTATCTCTGCATGACGTGACATAGGAAGATATAATGAATTAGTCTGATTTTTAATCAGGCGATCAAAGGGCACAATGTCTTTGTCGTGATGCCTAAAGGCCAATATACATATATCATGTAGTCATAATTTTCATATTTATGCATTGGAAAATTAATCTTCTTTTCAATTTATATATTTTAATTAAACGGAAAAACATATTATAATGTAGTGAAATGAGAGATTGCTATTATCGACGATGTATTATTATTACAAAAGAGATTCTGAAAAAACTAAAAATATATTATAAAAATTTTGCTTTTGATTAATCGAAAAATGTAGTATTAAAATTTAATATTTATTTTTATCTTCATTTTGTTATAGATGAACGAGCTGGAAAAGGACGTAGTGAGCGACACTAGAAGAGAGAAAAAGTACGAGAAACTTACTCGACTTCAACGAAATTATCGGTGAGTTCTCATATGGATTCTCATAAATCTTTTTCCATTGAAAACCAATTAAATGTTTCCTCCTCATATATATGTATATAGATATATGCAGCTATTATTAAATGTATCCTTCTCTATTTCTGTGGTGACTGTCTTTTTATTTTTAAAAAATTGCCGATTAAATCTTAAACTAGCCAATTAGGTAGCTTTCATCAGCTGAAAATGAATGGAAGACGTTGCTACTGTTTTTCCGCTCTCTTGTGACATTAACTTTAATTAAGGTGTAAAGAATCTAACGTGATGTGTATGCCTACTGTGGGTGCGGTTATAGTTGAGACGTGGCTTTTAGAAATTTTTTAATGACTGAGCATTGTATTCAAAAAATTCCCCTCACTCCCCTCACGTCTTCTATTCGTATTCGTTTTAAAATTTAAAATATCCTTGCCATATTATAAGAGAAATAAGCATATCTTTAGCAACCAAATGTCAAATTAAAAAAAATAATAATAGCCACACGGCATTGGATATAATATCTCCGTTATACTTATACGTTTCACCGACTCTTATGCTTTCACCCAGAAAATTTAGCTTACAGACGGGTGTTCCAATATAATTTTTATATATATGCATGGAACGAAAGTTAATTTTCAGAAGAGCACCGTTACAGCATAAAGAGCGCAGCTGTGCGAAAACAACAAAAGCGAATAAGACAGCAACGATGCGCATTTTGGAATTTCCGGTTGTGGTATACGGAATTAGTTAAAAAGGGAAAAAAAAGAGAATTGAAAGATACAATATACGTGCAATATAAAAATGCAAAAATTAAAAAAAAGAGCAAAAAAAAAGAATCAACCAGCCACGCAGTCCGCAATAATCGTCCCTCACTGAATTTAAGCCGATTCACTCGACTTTGTCCCCATAGTGGTTCGTTGGCGTGAACCGCACCCGTTGACTACTACATCACCAGATACCAAGCTGTACATATATATTTATTTATCAGCAGGGTTGGGCGTCACAAGCTCACGGGTAAAAGCCGAATTTATTTTTAAGTGACTTTTAGCTCTCTCTCGATATTTAGGTCAGACGGAATATCCTGCTTTTTATGCTCTCGCTTATTATTATATATAAAAATACATATACAATATAATCGGGTTGTATAAGCTGCTCTTTTGTAAACAATAAATTAGGCGCAGTATTGTATTTATTTACGAGCGTGTCTGGTTTTATATATACGCTATATAAACATTAACGTTGTTAGAAAATTGTTCGGTAATTATCAATTTTCATTTTTACTGCGCGAGTCGTTTTAATAATGCGCCATAAAAATAAACGTCGAGTTAAAAGCTCGCGAGTTCAATGTTATAATTTGAAGAAAAAAAAAAAACGAGGTGAACTGAAAAGGTAGTAAATTAGCTAATATTCTAGCTTTGTCGAAACGTCAATTAGGTATCATGAAGATAAAAAAAAAATTTATGAAAAGAGTAAATTTATCAGTTTTAAAATATCGCTGTTATTGCACAAAATAAAGTCATTCATCTTATCGCACGAATAAAAACATGACAATAATCGTAAAGTAAGCTACAAAAAAAAAAAAAAAAAAAAAAAAAAAAAAAAAAAAAAAAACAAAAAAAATATAAATTATTCGAAACGCTGAACACAAAAAGAAAAAGGGCAATCATCAGCCAGGTTGAGGGAAATTCTCGGGTTACGGGATCGTAGGACAAAAGCCATAGAGCAGAGCTGTATTATAGGTCTCTCTCTCGCGATTCTTACGGTATTATATACTACTTTAGGTCGATCGTCATTTTCTATTTTTCTCTATCGTCAATTCGGAACGCGTTTTTTTTTATTTTCTTCCTCCGTTGATGTTCAATGCCTATAACCCCTATATTCTCCTTTCGAATCCGCGCTTTTATTACAGTGTTTTCTATATAGGTTGTCCGCTCTCAGCATATTCTACGTACATACAACCTCTTTCCATGATACTGGAATTTTCAAGTAAAAGAGAAGGAAACTTTATAGTACGAGAGCTTGGGAAGGAACAACGAAATTGATGCTCGACCGCGACAATTATAGCGTAATCTATTATTCCAAGGTGCCCCTTCTCCTCTCTCTCTCTCTCTCTCTCTCTCTCTCTCTCTCTCTCTCTCTCTCCTTCGATATAATCGTGCGGAGAGTCTTGCATCGACCCAATTTCCGCGACCACGTCCAGTTGTTGACTATTATATAGCCATGAGAGAAGTAAGTGAGTGAGAGAAGGCCAAGACGACGATGGGATGGAGCTCGTATTAGAGGGGCGGGGGAGAGAGAGAGAGAAGGTATATAATAGTCGCGTCTGATCCTTGCCGAGTGGTTTATTGCTGAAATCGATAGTTTTGCAGTTCTCTCTCGCGCGCGCAAGCTTGAGATTTTCGACCGGTACGAGATGACACGGCTCTCTCTCTCTCTCTCTCTTTATGTTGTTCTCTTTACCCCTTGTAATCAACCGGCATCTTTTACAGCTATGATTAATTTCGATGCCAAGAGGCCGCGTTAAGATACTCACCATGCTGCTGCAAAATGAAACTTGCTTCGCGTTAAGCCCTGTTCTACGAAACAACGATGATAAATTGCTTGAGACAAAAATTTTTGTTTTATTCCAATTTTTTGCAGAAATATAACTATGGTCTCCATTTCGTTATTTGTCCCATATAATATTATTCATAATTTGATGTCATTTTATAAGAACTCAGCTTGCAGGCTTAGATCAATTTTAAAATTTCACCATTGTCTTACAAGTCTTTTGAAGTATATTTGAAAGATGGGGTCTTTCACCGATTAACATACCATATATTTTTTTTTATATATATAATAGACTATGTAAATCGGTTTGACTCAAATCTCGATCATCCTAAGATTATCCGTTCTTTTTTTTTTCATTTATTTTTTCAGGTCGTCCCGTTTAAATCAAAATATCTCGCGAGAGAGCAAAAGAGAGAGAGAGAGATTACGGAATTTTGAAATACAAGTTTAAACAGTCATTATTCTTAATAACAGGTTGGAAAATTGTGGGTATGATATATACTCATAAGTAGAAAGGTAAGGGAGTTCCTTCCTTTATAATATTTTTTTGTGTCAGCTTGTTTCTCAACATTATACACACATATACTTCTGCTGACACTCATATATAGCATATACATAGGTACAACAGAAGCCAAACCTTTGTTGTATAATTGGCATGGCTATATACGTCCTTTCATATAATAATAAAGGCGATGACTGTTAATAATCGCTAAAAAAAACAAGGTGTTCATTAAACTTACTGCTTTTAACGTTCCTTCATACATAGTTTCCAGATGAAAAAAAAAAAAAAAATACTAAAAAAACCATTAGCATTTACCGTAGAATATTATTACCAATGAAAAAAGCAAAAAGGAGTAGAAAAAAATAAACAGAGAGAGAGAGAGAGAGACACAAAAGTTGAAAGCAGCTATAGATTACATAGCTGTAGAAATAGCGAGAAGCGCGTGAATTAGGTCAAACAGTATAAACGTGTGTGCCAGTGAGAGAGAAAGAGAGCCGTTGGTCTTTTCAATTAGCTCTTTCTCTCTCTCTCTCTCTCTCTCTCTCTCTCTCTTTCCATACAAGTGCACACGCAGCGTATATCCGTTTAATTGAATAAACTGCTAAATCAATAGAATACATAAATATGTATGTATACCTATATCCCTTCCGTAAATCACTCACGTATACCTACATGAGAGTAGCAGGTAGCAGCAGCAGCAGCAGCATTGAAAGAAGAAACGTCAGAATATAAGTGGGAGGAGGAAAAAGGGGAGAGTAAGAGGATCCACTTCTATTCGACTTGCATAAACCGATAATAATCCGCACGCCGAAAGAGAGTATAGTGTAATGCCAAGTCCATATAGAATATATTTATATCTTCGAGCGTATATGCCTCCTTCCACAAATAGTAAGAGTATAGCACACGTATACAATATATGTATGTGGCGACGTGCGACTATAGACACCTAGAACCGTATAAATTGGTCGCCCGAGGGGATGGGCACTGCACCAGCAGCAGCAATAGCCCGCGAGAAAGAAGTGAAAGAAAGAGAAGGAGGAGGTGGAGGAGGAGGATTAGACGACGAGAAGGCAACCTTATGGGAATTGTTTCTTGGGTCTCTCTTTCTCTCTTTTCTCTTTCGCTCCTTAACGCTAGTGTGGACTCATCCCGTAGTCATCCTATATGTACACCGATGAGAATATGACCCCAAGTGCACTTGTGGCTCTCTTTCTCTCCTTCCATCTGCTCCTCTTCTTCGTTCACTCTCCACCTCCTTCTTCTGCACCTTGAAGTAAATAGTGTGTGTGTGCTTTGCTCTGACCGCTCTATGGCTAATATACTGCAGGTATATATAGGTACCTCGAAAGGTCAATTCTCGCGGTTACATTTAATTACACCGCACCCTCGACGTCGTCGCCTAAAGCTCTCTCCTGAATTCAAAAAAAAAAGATCAGAAATCAGTTTATTTATAATTCTCTTTTATACAGAGAGCATCGTTGCGGGGACCTCATTCTCGTATTCTCTGTTTGTGTTTACGAGAGATTGAGATTCGAGTTCCACAGGAGCTTTAAAGACGTATAATATATATCTGGGTCGTAGGACTTCTATATTGCTGTTGGCTTGTAGAAAACGCGCGATAAATCGTAAAACTAGTACGCTCGCGGGTTTAGATATATACATACAAGCTAGAACTAAATGTTCTACCGACAACGACGACAACGACGTGACTGCATGTGGCTGATTGTTTTGGTGTTGCACGTTTAAGAACTCGTGCCTTATAACTCTTCTTTTCCTCTACACACCATCATTCGTTTTGAGACTTGCTGAGTATTCTTTTTTTTTTTCTTCTTAGCTATGGGGGTATACACCTATATCGCTCCTATTGCGATGAAACCCCCGGTGTAGAAGCTTTATAGTATAGGCAGATGCTATCTGGAATGTTGATTATTGAGACTTATTTGGCTGACTGTATAGGCATTAACCTATATTATACATTCAGAGTTGGTATCGAGAGAGAGAGAAAAAGATCTTTTGGAGTTAACAAACAAGTTTACTCTATGTAAGGGGGCCTACTAGTTTTATCTATATATAGTTTCTCGTGTTACCACGTGTGGCTTCCTGATGTACAGTAGGAAAATATATAGACTTTGGATATAATGAAGAAATTGAATATCCTTGAAGATACATCGATACCATTATTTTGGAACTCTGATAAATTTTTTTTTCTTTTCATTTTTTTTTTACTCATTTTTTTATTTAAATTTTTATTTAATTAATAAGAATCGAGATTATTTTTCATTTTTTTTTTTTTTTGTATACCCACAATAGATAGTAATTGATGGTGTTTTAAGATTAAAATTATTTTGTCTTTAAATATCCAACCAACTTACCAGAAAGTAAGAGCCTACAGGAATAATAAAAAATGAATCTGTCGAGAATTTCGAAGTCGTAAAAAGAACCGTACAACTCACCGAGCAGTTAGAAAAAATTCGTCGTTCAGAAACACAAAAAAGAAGAGGGAGAGGGAGCAGATTCAAACTGACAGGCTTGTGTGTATATTGACAGGCTTGTGTGTATATGTGCTTCTAATTGAGCTGGCATTTAAAGAACTCATTAGAATGAAAAAAAAAATGATACTCAATATATACCTATACTTAAATAGAGTTAGGTGCACCATGAGATAAAACTACAAGCCGGTGTTTGTGTGTATGTACATATAATATAGAAGAAAGGGGCACGCATAGCGAGGCCGTTGCTGCTGCTGGGCTTCACGTCAAAATAAATCTCACCTACGATCCTCGTAAAATAATGTACGTGCCGCTAAAATATATAGCGCGGCTTGTGTGTATGTATGTATGTATGTATGTATGTACCTATATATGAGTGCCGCAAAGTCAAAGGAGTGGCATTCAGTATATGTATATGTCCAGGGTGTATATTAACGGGGGATTCCCCGCGACGAGGCGCTATAGGTCGTCCGTCCACGTATTTGTATATGTATATGTATACGTGAGGGGATAAATAATGTTCAGCGATTAGCGATTTATACCAAGTCCTAATGGTCGGTTCGGGGCGCGTCTCATTCTTGAGAGAGAAAAAGAAAGATAAGCAGCACGGGGTCTTTAAGACTGGGTGTCAGAGGAGGTGTAAGTACTCGCAAGAGAGAGAAAGCATATAAGTATATACGCGATGAAAAAACCGTGGCCTCGGTACCGTTACCTACCGTTTAATGGCCTAACTTCACTTAACCCTCCCTCGTTATAGTGTCTTACCCCACTAATACTTGCAGAATGGGAGAGCCGTGGGAATAATCGGTATAACTATACGACCACTATGACTACCCCTTTTTTTTTAACATCACGGATCATCCTCTTCTCATCCTCTCTTCTTTGACATATACTTATAGTCTATAGTCTATAATACCTATGTGTGTATAAATTTTGTCGACTTTTAAGTTTTATGGATAAAATCGCGTCTCTTTCTCTTACTCTTACGGCAAAGATGTAATAAAATTTTACGGAATTCGCTTTGACTCGGTAAGGTAAAATTTTCTCAACGTGGTGTGGTTGCAGCTTCTCTGAAACACAAACTATACTATATATGTGTAGGTATATATAGCCAAAGGCGGATCTATGCGCAATTAATGTTTTACAAGTAATAGACGCGTCTTGGGTGTATGTGTGTGTATGTGTGTGCTTCTTTTGAGCGGACGCTTTTCTCTCAAGACTCTTTATATATAAATAGATTTTCCGCGAGTATAGTCGCGCATCGCATAACAGCGGCTTATTCTATTCATACTTCTTATTCTTCTTATTATTATTCTTCTTTGTAATTTTAACAAGTTATTTATGGAAATTATTATTTGTTTACAGTTAAGATTTAACTTTGATACAAACGTAAGTCGTTTGCGATGCGTTTCACATCGTTTTCCGTGTGACTTTTGAAAGCGGAAGACATGAAATGGATTAAAACAAAAAAAAATCTTTTATACAATTTTTTTATTTATTTTTTATTGTTTTTGTCGTTGTCGCGAAAGTATCAACTTGATAATATCATTTCCATAATCGAGCAATAAACATAAAACATTTTTAATCAACTTTCTCGTGTATTAAAAAAAAAAAAAAAAAAAAAAAAACTATAGTCGTCGATTTTCCATTGTCTACACACAGGACAATCTACAAATTTTCTGATAGAAGAATATATCGATATAGAAAAAAAAGGCAATATGACTTAAAATTCAATTAAATCGTGGGCTGTTGTGTCCGCCGGTGCCAATATCCATATATAACATATAAGAGAAAGAGAACCGACTATAATACTATCGGAAAGCTGCTGCCACGTGCTGCAGCAGCATCCTTGGGAGTCTACCGTGACAGGGAAGAAAAGTAGGAGGAGGAGGAGGGCAATAGCGGCCGAGTCATGCTCTTTCTCGAGAGAGAGTAACGGATAAGCTCGCCCGAGGGGCTACCGTATGCCGGCTATACTATAGCTCTCCCAGGAGCTGCTCTCTCTCTCTCTCTCTCTCTCTCTCTCTCTCTCTCTCTCTCTCTCTGTCTCTCTTTCTATCTCGCATACGTGTTTAATATAAGTGTATACGCGAGCCCGCATACACACTAAATGAAGTAGAAGAGAGGGCAGCAGAGATACATATACACATAGAGAACACTCCACTGATGCTGACCTGCTGGCCGAGGAATATAAATATATATACACATTCGCACATATCAATTTACCAGCTCTATTGCGAGCAGGGGTGAAAGGGGGGGGGGGTTTCTGGCCCACATTCAGCCGCCACCGCCTGCGGCGCCGTTTGCCCTGTGCTGCTGTTACTCTCTCACGTTCGCTCGCGGGTTTCTCGCTGCGTCCTCTCCCATATCCAACCTTATAGCATATCTTCCGCGCGTCGTCCGCGAGTGTCTTTCTCTCTCTCTCTCTCTCTCTCTCTCTCTTTGGCTTTTTATCCATCGGTGTAGATTTTCCAGTTGTATATTATGTGTGTTGTATAGCATGAGTTCCGAGCACGCCCGCACCGGGATTATAGGTCAGAGGCGTAATTTCGCGCGGAATTAGCCGACGCGAATCGTATAGATTTTCCATGCCCCCCCCCCCTCACTTGTATATCTATACAGTTTGCTTATATGCCGGCATGTGGCCGAGAGAGACTCGCGGGTAACTAGGATGGCTTTACAATATTGCGCACGTGAGAACTTGGGTACCTATACCTATATGAGTCTTTGTATATACGCGAGATGCATGCCTGGCTGGCTTACTGCTGAGCTCATTACTTCTGGCTGCTGGGTGTAAATTAGCTAATAGCAATTTTCAAGACTAACCGATGATATAATTGAACATTATCTATAGACCTGCAGCGCTCACGCGTCTGTGTATATAATATGTGTAGGTTGAAGAATTTTTTTACCTAGTATTTTATCTATTGGTTTTGTTTTTTATCTTTTTGATAAATTATCCTATTTTGAGAATTGATCGAATTGACGAATGATATTACTTTGCAAGAAAAATGTTCTATTCATATTACAAGATTTTTATAATATTCAATCTAAACACAATACAAACATCCTTTTTATAAGAGAACTACTTATTCGGCAAAATATTGACCTGGTTTCTTCGAATCCCTTAAACAAAAACGTCCTCAACACTTAATCACCGATCAAAGGTTCTTTCTGACTTGAAATTTCGATTTTCAATTTGCAGAGAAGGAACAAAAATCTCCGGAACGAATTATCTACCTCCTAATTTATAAATCAAGTCATTGTGAATGAAAGCTTAGTCGGACGCAACAAAAAAAGAAACAATTGCCAAAAGTGACAATAGATCCTCAAAAGAGTATCAAAAAGGAAAAAAAATGTAAAATAAAAAAAATTAAATATATAAATGAAAGAACGCGGCAGCGTGTCTGCATAAATAATTTTGGCTATTGATATTTTTTTTTTAAGCATGACAAAGCTGCTGAAAAGCCAAACTCGTCGGGGTTAAGAGGATGAGAGTTCCAAGATGCGCGGGTCGCGCATATTTGACGCTATCCATCATTCGGCGTGTCGTCGACGCGGTAGGTCTCCAAGTCTTTCTCTTTCTCTCTATTTCTCAAGCTAAAATCCGGTAATCGGCACCGATCAGTCGTAAGTGTAAAAAAAAAGGTACCAGGTTAGCTTATACCATTGTATGCTATCCAACAATTTAGTGATAGTAAAGGAGGAGAAGTCAAAGAGAATGCAATATGATTCTCCATTAAGCGAGATAGGAAGCTTAATTTAGCTGTCTTTTTTATCGCGGATGACTTTTGATGAATGGACGCGTAAAAATTTGGACCTATCCGATCATCGCCATTTAGGACACCTGCAGAGTGTAAATTATATCTTCAGATATTAAACTTTGGCTGATTGGTAATTTTTTTACTACTTATTTTACGATTATTTTTACAACAAAAATAATATCAGTATGCATTTAAATTAAAATAAAGAATAATAAAATATCTTTTTTTTTTTTTTTTTTTTGAAAGTGTGGTTAAAAAGAAAAAATTATAATAATTATAATAAAAGGCAATGCTGGGCTAAATTCTTAGGAGAGCATAGATTATTATACAGGCGATTGTTTTTTTTTTTCGTCGTAGATTTTCAAGTTAAAAAAAAAATTTCGCGGAGCTTGGATTCACATTTCAGAGTCGAAACAAAAAATAAAAAAAAAAAAAAAAAAAAGTAAAAGAAAGAACCATAGAGGTAACATATACAAAGGAGAGAGAAAGAGAATTGGCAAAAGGAAAAAGAGAAAAGAGTCTCGTGGCAGATTACACAGAATCTATCGTGTATTATGTACAGCGAGGGAGAAAGAGAGAAAGAGAGAGAGATAAAAAGACTGAATGGATAGATAAATAGGCAGTAGTGTGTGTGTGTGTGTGGAGAAAAAGATGTAGGGAGAGTTGTTGGAATGGCAGGTCTTCGTCGTCGCCAGCCACCACAACAGCGGTTGGCTAGAAGGAATGAAGAAGGTATAGAATGAAAGGACAAAGATTTCATACATATACAAGCATATAATATATAAATGTGGGTAGGTGAGCGAGGAGGTGAAGAAGGTGTAGTCGAGGCTGGCTAGAGGAGGCACACAAACCACTGCCGATGGATCCTCCGACGAGCCGTATAGAAAAACAATGGAGCCTACCTCTTTCTTTTCTCTCCCTCACTCTCTTTTCCTCTTCCCCTCCTTCAAGTTTTGCTATAGACTTTTGCAGCTCTCTCGCGGCGGGCTCGCTCTAATCGGAAGTGAGTCTTGTTAGCTTAATGCGTAACTGTACATGCCGAGCGGCTAATTTTCGTCCTATCTCCAGGATCTAGTATACTTATAGGTATATATATCGAGACAGTGTATTAAATTTTATCCCTTCCTTCATCCGTGTCTTCTTCTTCTTCTTGTACATATATACTCTAACGTAGCGTATGTACGTAACTATACGTACATGTGTATATACGTGTGGATATTTCTCATCCTGGGATAGGCAATTTTCTGCGTCCTTGCCCTCCCTCGATGTATACATAAAAGTTAAGCTAGGGCTTTTTCTTTGTTTTCTCCTTTCAGTTTAAAAAAACCGAAAAATTTCTTTTTACAATATCTTTGCAATTCTCGAGATTAAGTATCCCCCCTCCTTTTTTTCATTTTGTTGGTCCTGACATATTTGTGGTTAGCTTATCAGAATTATTATTTTTTTTAATATGCGCTACTCTTGGTTTTTTTCATATAATAATGTTGCTTCATGGAATTCGGGTTAGCTATTTTTAAACCATTTATTACAGCATAATTTAATTTTGCGAAAATTCCGTAAGCATATTGAAAATAATAAATATGATACGATATAAAACAGTGTAAAGTAAGTATACACTTATAGCTTATCAGTATTTTAAAAAGATAATTATAAAGGCATAGTTTATATAGACGGTAGCGTTAAGCATGAATACCTCGATATATAGGTATCTATAGCATTTGAGAGAAGGCATTTGTAAAATGCCTTAAGCTAAAATGAAAGGAAACGGAGAATCTACAAATCCATATTTATCAAGAGCAAGAATTTCGCGTTAAAATTCTCGCGCGAATTATAATAGCCTAGTATTCGAGGCGCAAATCACGTTTTGATATCGAGAGCATTGAAAATGAGAGAAAGAGATATTGAAAGCATCGAAAATCACTGAGGTAGTAGTTTGATTACCGATTGCTCGCAATGTGAATCGAACGAAAAGTAGAGGGGTATATATGTATGTATGATGGTTGTAGAACACACCGGACGTTAAAGGTATATGTAGTGTGTTATGGCAAACATAAGGTATATATCAATATAGCTTCCACACACTGGCTTGTTTATTACAGTAATCCAGATGTACGGAGAACCAATAGTACCTGATACCTTGGTACAACAAAAAAAAAAATGGGAGACAAAACCATAGACTCATCTCCTCATAATTTTTTTTTTTTATTTATCTCATACTTGATTTTTTTTTTCACTTCATGTAGGTACATATACCGAGATTTCTCAGGTTTTGCGTGAGCGCAAAGTATTAATATAACGTCCCTCACTGGACTTTTCTTTCTCTTTCTATAAGCGCGACGTGCGTATATTATTATTGTAATACAAGAGCTAGAGAGAGAGAGAGAGAGAGAGTAGAAGAGACTGTAGTAAAATTTTGTAATACACGAGCAGTAAAATTTTACACTTACGGAAGGTGGTGGTGGTGATGGTGGTGTGGAAAATGATGCGGTATTAACTGCGAATGTAAAAGCTCTAAGGAAAAGAAAGGTATATGGAAGAAAGGGAGGGTGGGAAAGAAATACCAAGGGATTTCAGTTTTACCTCGAAAATTTTAACACCTAAACAAGAGAGAAAAAAAAAGAAGAAAAAGAAGGAGGTGGTGGAGGAGACTATATCATGTATTAAAATTCACTGTGGGAAGATTGTAATTTCAGTCTGCCCTTTTCGCATTATTACCCGCGAATTATTGCAAAAAGTCTTTCTTTCTTTCTTTCTCCCTCTTTCATCGTTTCTTTTTCTTGCATGTATTTCAATGGATCATGAATTTTACACTCTTAAAAATTGCTATCAACCATATGTAATACGATGCGCAGCATAAAGCTAAACAATATAAATATATAAAATTAATTTCCGGGAGTAGAATATCCTTCTCTCTCTTAAGCACAGTGGGCACCTATTTTCCCTGAGTGTATACGTACCACGTGCAACCAAGGAAAGAATGAAAAAAAAAATCCTTCACAAAGATCTTAGCTGACATGGAAAATCTCCGGGTATACGTATTCTCCTTCACTCTTATAAGCCTAGAATACAGGGGGGGGGGGGAGGGGATCTGTTTGATGCGGAAAAGGAAAAAGCGCAGCCAACAACGAAGAGAGGGTGGTGGTGGTGGTGGTGGTAGATCGTCTTTCCGCGGACAAAGTACCCAATAAATACCCACTGTTTCACAATGCCGATGATTTACAATATTTTCATAACACGCGCAGCAGCAGCAGCAGTAGTAGAAGCAGAGGCAGAGGCAGTAGCGTACGGTACTCGGATGCTGCGTTCATCAGTCGTTGCCATCTCTATCTTCCTCTCTTTCTTTCTTTCTTTCTTTCTCCGGAGATGCTTGCGAGAGGGAAAGAAAGAGCGAGTTTATATATATGGTTTTCTCTGCGTATATCATTCCTTCTCTTCTCTTTCTCCGGGAGAGTAAATTCAGCGGGTGCATCATCATTCTTACACCGGGTTATATACCCCTTCCCTTCCCCCACCCCACCCCCTCTTATATGTATATGTAAGTATACATTTTCCTCTTATTTTCGTTTGCTGCTACCACCAACGCTTTGTGTGTGCGTGTTTGTGTTTGTACGTGTGGATTCTTTCAAGCATTGTATGGAAAATTTCGTTAAAGCTCTTTTTTTCTCTCTTTTTTCCACTACACTCTCAATGTGCAAGTTTATATATGGCAGAAGCGATTATACGTCTATCCCGTATAACTTGTAAGTTGTAACCGCCCTATACTATTATATGTCCAAGCAGTATTTGCCATAATACAGCTTAAAGTCTCTTGTACTTGGCGACAGAGTTAACTGAAATATATGCGAGATTGATCTTTGACTAATTGCTTTTATTTGTTTTTTTTATTTTCTTACTTACTCTACCAGCTGCTTCTGTTCACCGGTTTTTCTTATTTTTTTGTTTCTTCTTTGGCTACCTCAACTTCATTTAATTCATTCAATTTTTCCTTCGCGACGCAGGGGTTATTAATAATTTCATTAAAATTATGAATATAATCCATAATTTTGTTAACTCATTGTGTTACCGTAAGTGTGTGTCTGATCTTTAGGACACCGCAATATATTTATGACCGAAAAGAAAAAAAATTTCTCTTTCTCTCTTCTTCAATTTCTATACGCATGTAATTAAAAGCGTTAAGCCTTGTAAACATGATATGAAGGCACGCACGTGTGCGCATTCACATGCGTATATTATATATACACAACATAAAAGAAAGGTTTATATCGCATTATATGCAGTATACATATAATGTGTGTAAATGCAATTCAATTCAAATTTACGTCCATCGACAAAATAATTATCCGTGCGTCGCATAATTCATATTGGCGAGTGTCGGCGTTGCTTATATATTTTACGTCCTGCAAAGAGAAAGACAGAAAATTATAGAGAGAAAGAAAAATTACCGATCAGCATTAATTAACCAATACAGCGTATGATTAATCGGCGTCGAGACAAGACTTCTCAAAGAGTCCTCCCTACAGTACTTTCTTTCGCGTATAATTTTTTTTTTCTTTTTTTTGCTTAGTTGAAAAGAAACAATACAGCAGAGATGCGCATAAGGGAGATAAAGATAGGGGGATGAAGGAATATTGCAGGTTCAACTGATGAAAAGAAGCTTTTTTTCTCTTTCTCGTGACCTTTTCCTCCCTCT
>JAPYZE010008299.1:0-13519 GCA_030522805.1 Leptomastidea abnormis
ATAGGTGAAGTCAATTGTTATAGATGGTATAACCCAAAAGGGAGGAACCAATGAGCTGTTTACATGTAAGATATAGAAATTTGAATTTTGATATGAAGATTAAGAATAAGTGAAATTATTAGGTAATTGATGAGTGTGTCAAGAGATCAGTTAATTTTTATTTTGAAATTTGATGATAAATTTTTAATAATAAATATAAGTATGGATTATATCGTGTTGATTTAAACATTTTTTTTGATAGATTATAATTACAGTATTACATACTTGATTATTCTAATTTTAAGTTCTTTGTTAAGATACATATATTTAAAGTAAATGAATATAGTATTGTGTATATAGTTAGTGTAAGATCGAATATTGAATTTCTGGCTAATGAGTTTACATTTCGATGTTTATACTCTGAATTTACTGTATAATAATGACAGTGAATGGAATGATAAAAAAACAATAACGACAGATTTATATTATTGGATTTGGATTGATTTTATTTAATTTTTCAATTTTTTTTTTTTTTGGATTGTATGTAAGTAAAATAACACATATGTGTACAATGGTATAAATATGATAAAGGATTGGTTTGCATTTTTATGGTCTCTCTCTAGTAAAAGAGAGAGATAGAGAAAGAGGAAGACGAGTAGTCCAATACTACATGTAGTTAAAGCTTTAGGTATACGAGATAGATTGTATGGGGTTTTAAAGGGGAATGGGAGAGTAGGTTGGTATAGGAAAGTCGAGGCTTCCGTATATATATAAAGTTGGTGTACCAACCGCACAGTGTCCGTACGACCATATTTCAAAACTTACTACTCAGAGTAGGAAAGAGAAAGGGATATAGAGATGTGAAAGCATATAAGAGTAGAAGAGAAAGAAGAAAAATATTTCTAGTGGTGAAGCCAATGTTGTGTACGACCAATTTTCTATACTTATATTTTTTTTTTTTTTTGGGGAGGGTTTTATGTTTGGGTATTTGATTATACTATGGATATGTATGAGAATATATGATAATAATATGAATTTTGTATATTGGTTTATTAAATTTCATATTTTTTTTTTTTATTTCAATTTTTATTTACTTTTGATTGAAACAAGAAAAGAAAGACTGAAAAATAAAAAATGTAGATATGGTGTAAAAAAATATAGTAGGATCGTTATTAAAAATTGAAAATAAAATAAAAAAATTAAAAATCTTCCTTTTTTTTAATAACAAGTAACAATGAAAATAAATATATAAAAAATAAAAAGATAAAGGTTTGTTTTCTGTTACCAAGGCAATACTATAAGATAAGAAAAAAAAAAAAGAAACGTTAAACATAGAAAAGAAAAAATCAAGCTGATGGTAAAAGATTTTTTCTTTCTCTCTTTCTCTCATCGTCTATCAATATAAATCCACAGTGTTTTTATATTTTCATTATTATTGTATACCTATCGATAGTTCATATATAACTCAAACTGTAATTTCAGCGTGAATAATCACAAATAACGACAAGAGAGAGAGTATCTATATACAAAACAGCATCTATTGACACGGAATATATTCATAATAAACGAAGAGCGCAATTATTTTTTGATTCACCTCATATTCCCATCCCTCCCTCTGTTTACGCATCATAAGATATAAAAAAAAGAAATATATAAATAATCGATCTTTACCACGAGAAATTCAGACAGAATAAAAAAAAAAAAAACAAAGATTGTAAAATTAAAAAGAAAAAAAAAATGATAAATCTATATAGGTGTACTACTACTGGGTCATCATTTGCAGAGATGCATATGGATTACCGATTTATGAATATATAATATTTAGGTAATATTGATATATTCGGTAAATGTTCTAATTAATACATTCAGACTAATCCGTAATATTGCTTATGTATAATTTGAAAGCGATCGATTGGTTATAATCCGAATATATTGTTGATTTTACGATTTTGTATAGATGTTAACTGAAAGGTAGTATTAATTTTAGATGTAAACTGTAATTGTAGTGACTTGGGAGGATTTAATAAGTTATTAGGATAAGGTCAATGACGAGCTTCTTTTTTTTTAAAGTGAGTAGTATATTTTTTTGGATTGATTGGTAGAATAAAAAGGATAAAGGATAAAAATTTTGTATGTTTGATAAATAATCAAATATATAAATACTCACGTCCACCATATACTGGATACCAGAAAGGGTCATTCTTGCAACTGAATCTTTTCTTCTTACAGGCCTCTGCCATTTCCTCAGCGCTACCGGCTGTGAAACAAAAAATAAATCATTTTTTTTTTTAATCTCTGAAGCTTATGTAATAATATAAGGTACTAAAATTATATCACTTATTTAATAAAAAGTGTACTGTGTATAAAATACAGAGAAGAGTAGAAAAATTAAATGTCAGAAATGGATTACAAAATTTTTTTTTTTTTTTTTTTTTTTGAAAAATCATCAAATATAAAAGAATGAGAGGAAAAGAGGGAAAAAAAGAGCAAAGAAAAAAAAAGCTAGAACACAGTATGTATGTATGTATGTATGTATGTGGGTTGAAATCAGGTCAGGAGTGTACAGTGAATTCAGGAGTGGAGAGGAGAAAAAAAAGAAGAGAAAAGTGAGAGAGATGTGTGCGGTAGCAGTCAAGCTTTCTTCCTCCGCGAAATAAAAAAAAAAAAGAGGCCGAGTAATCACGCTTCACATACATACATAGGTATATATACACTTGGTGGGCTCAGACAGAAAGATCTGTGTTGAAGGCGAGTGGAAAGGAAGAAAAAAAAGGGAGGAAGAGACACACGACACACACACACACAACGTTTGGTTCAAAAACAAAAAAAAAAAAGAACAAAGAAATTTTTTTGGTTGTAGTATATGTAAATATAAATGTGTGTATGACAAAAAAATAAATGCGTTGTATGTGTGTGAGTGTGTTATGCCTAATTATTAATACGACCACTTTTTATTATTTTTCTTATTAGTACTACTATAGTCTTCTTGTCCATCCGACTGTTTCTTTTCCTTTTTTCCTTTATTTTTAATTTAGAACTTTTTACTTTTGCTACCACTGACCTCATTATTATTATTATTTTTTTTTAGTTTTTGTTCTTTTTCAAAATTTTAATTTTGATTTTAACTGTTATCGTTTATTTTTTTCTTTTTTTAAATTAATTTTAAAAAATAAAATATAAAACTCACATCCGAAACCTCCATAGCATCTGGTACATCTTTTGTAATATCCGGATCTGGTGGTCTGTATTCCGGTAATAAAGCACCATATTTTCTCGATGCCATTCTTCTTCTTCGATCCAACCATTTTTGTCTTTCGCTAGCCTCACTTTCTTCATCAACACCAAAAAATGTAGCTGTCTCCTTTTTAATGTAACTAAAAAATCATACATCAATTGTTTATTTTATATATACTCATCTCATCAAACTCACTAAAAATAAAAAAAAAATTATAAAATTTCATATACAAACTTTTTAATAGCCTCAGTCCTGCTTTGATTACGTCTAAGCTTAGGCCTAGCACCACCATTACCACCAGTACTAGCAGCTGTATTTGTACTAGCATTACTACAACTAATTTGTTGTTGATGTTGTCTTGAACCAGCTGGTGCAGATACACTACGTGTTATATTTGGTGGTGAACCAGTACAGCTTGTTGTTGATGCCGTACTATTACTTGTTGTTGGTGTTGTTGTTGATGATGATTCTGTTGATGTTTGTTGTTGTTGTTGTTGTTGGGATTGAGATGATGATGACGATTGTTGTTGTTGTTGTTGTTGTTGAGTTGATTGGGTTGTTTGGTTGGTTGTGTAGAGACCGAGAGTTTGTCCTTCGTTACTCTCGTTGTCTGTACAGGTTGTTGATACTGTTGAACTGTTGGTTGTTGCTGAGTTTGGTGATGGTTGCCTGTAAATTATAAAATTATTTGAATATTAGTTATTTTCGTTTTAGCAAAAAAATTTAGAATTGAATAATAAAATTGTTGGTAAATAAAAATAAAGGATGGGTAAAAATATCTAATATCCTATTGTCTAACACCCAAAATATCCTCTAAAAAAGGAGAAAAAAAAGATTCAAACAGGAAATTGACATGAGTTATTAGATTTCTATTTTCCCTGACTTTATATACACCAAATTTCCTATATTTTACACCACAAACGCAGTAAATAAAAAAAAATCTATAATTCTCCTTAATCCTAAATTTTTTTTCCTATCTTCTAAAAAAAAAGAATAAAAACCAACTCCTTTCTTTTACTTCCATTCAATTTTCATTTCCTTCAATCAATCTATATACTACCCTCCTTTCTCTCCCCTACTCTACTTCTTTTTCTTTTTTCTTTTTTTATAATCCAAACAATTTTCACGAAAAATTTTTAAGAGCTCCACACACTGTTTCACAAGTAGGTCAAAGCTGTGAATTTTCGGTAACTTTATGTATACTCTCTCTCTCTCTCTCTCTCTCTCTCTCAAATCGATATCACGAATCTCTTATATACATTTCAAAGATACAGCTGGTGTGAACTTCCTCTTTTACCATAGTATATAGTTATATGTTATATATATAGGGTAAGAAACGTCCGCCGGAAATTAAAGCATCTACCATAAATACACACTTAGACACGTATCATTTGATTTAATTTATTAAACAACGATGAAAGCTTTCCTACATTTCTCAACATATACTTCCTTGAAAATTACTAATAAATATATGAAAACTATACTATAAAGCGAAATATACATTATATTGTACAGAAAAATAGAAAACTATTTTTTTTTTTTTTTTAATAAAAAACAAACATTATTAAATTTAACAAACAAAAAAAAAAAAAAAAAAAAAATTAAACATAACGTAATAAACCACATGTAGTTTAATAGGAAGGAGGTGAGTAACAAGAGAGTATATATAGCTCGAGGCATTAGTTAGCAAAAGCGTAGAGAGTGAGACAAGATAAACGACTAGAGTGTCCTTGCTTTATACACACCCACACACACACACACATATTATAACAAGCATCACATTTAGTATATGTATGTATGTATGTATGTATAAAATGTGCAACTAAATTTTACCTACGTTATACCTAATATACTATGTGTTTGTATAAGGATTGTTGACATAGTTGGATTATAAAAAATGAGCAGTTATACTACTACAAAAATCTTTTTTTGTTTTTTTTTTTTTTTAATTTATAATGCTTGATTGATAAATGTTTAGTTTTAGTATATCGAAAAATGTTAACTTTTTTATTTTTCTTTTTCTATATAAAGACATATAAAAATTTACTTTCAATTAATAAAAAAAAAATCTTAACGTACATAAATAAAAAAAAAAATCTCTAAAAACCATTCATTATTTTGCCAAATACATAATCCTATTCTTTTTTTTTAAAATCCTCTTTTATCTGCATACATAAATACATAAAAATACACTCATTCAAGATTAATAATAAAATGACCTACATAATAATATACAAAATACCAAATAACAATAAATAACAAAATATCACATCTTCCTCATTAAAAAAATATTCTCATATTTAATTATACCTGAATTCAATAACCCATCCCTTAAACTTGACTATACGTATATATAAGGATACATTATGATAAATACAGTGTTAATTATATACAGCTTTAAGACATATATAGAGACTTATCCCTTCTCCACAAAGCTGCAAGTGAGATTGCGTTTCATGAAATATTTCCGAGGTTTCATTACGTATATATATCTTCCTCCTATCATCCCGCATACATACACACACACACACACACACACACACACACACACACACACACAGACAGACACTTACACACTTACACACTTACACACACATAGACACATACACATATACATATCCTCAAATATATACAGTTCATTAACGACTGAGCTAATTAGTCTCCAAGAGCTTTATTATAGCTATGATCTTCAATATGCCCTTGGCTTTTACCTCCCCCCCCCCCCCATATATATGTGTATATACTTGTGCTCATGCTGCAATAATCGTATCACTACTTTTCCCATACTCTCTCCTCTTATACACGTATATATATGATATGCTTTATAATTGAGGGATAGAAGAGAGAATAAATTTATGATTCAATGAATCGGTCACATTCATATCTGACCCTTATTATATTATATTTTTATATATATTTATTCAATTGGGTTTAATATATTATTAATTATTTTTATCTTTTTTTTTCATTTTTATTTTTAGAAAGAGAAGAGACGTACATATGTTAATTTTAGTTTTGGTATAATATAGGTATAGATATAATGAGTAAGCAAACACATACTAACACAATACATATTATGCATAAATTTAGTTAAATTTAGTCTGACTTGTTTTTCTTAAACTATTAAACTCGATCTAAAAATGAATCATACATAACGCATATATTATATACCCGTTATGCATATAGGTATATATATATATATATATATATATATATATATATATATAATACACAAGACTAGAAAATTTTAATAAGAAAACCCGCATGTCGACATAATTGTACAAAATGAAAAAAAAAAAAAAAAAAATCACTGAACATTTCCGTTTTAATACAGGTACCTATACAACGTATAATAGTTTATATATATACCTTACTCTATATATATATACGTATATGTATACCTGGTATAGTTATAGAGAGAAAGAGCAAATTGTTATATGACTAAAAAGGGACAATTGATATCGTGCCAAGTCAAATAATACCCCACCCCCCTACAATCCTCCCCCTTTCCAAAAAGGCAAAAGCCTTACCCTCACTATATAAATGCAATGCCCAATGAGAAATAATAATTATGATCGCGTGCAAGTTAGTTGTTAGTGTAACAGCAGAGTAAGAAAGTATACCTATATATAGATTCTCACTCTCTCTCTCATGAAGGCCGTGTAACGATTACGTTACAAGTACATCAAGCTTTAAACCCTATAGTATACCCCCTTCTACAAACCCCTTTTATACCCTCTTCATCTGACTATACCTATATATACTATATAAACTCTGAGTATATACATAGGAGCTACTACTGTTACATATATATATATATATACTTTTACCCTTACCCTCCTACCCTATACCCTTCGATATACCTTAAAGCTTACAAATTAGTGTCAAGTGTGTTTTATACATATACACAAACATGCAATACGCGAAAACTCTTTAACTAACAACATAGGTAGGTAAGTAACTTTGATATAAATCGATTTTCTATTATAATACAATATTTTACCTCATTAAGTAACGTTTATATTTTTGTATTATAATAGAGGAACGGAAAAAGGTATACGGTCAATAAAAATAAAAAAAAAATTGTTGGATGTTTGTATAATTGCATTTACGTGTGTTTGTATTTATGTAGGGATATATGTATGAATATTTTAGCGACTAATTGGGCTTTGGATTATTATGAGCTTTTTGACAATACTTCTGACGATAATAGTAGGTAATACGTATAGGAAAAAAAAGAAAATGTGGTTGACTTGTTATAAATATATATGTGAATTACGATAAATCGCTTTTGTATATTATAATATACAATATAGGTATTATTTGTATATTCTGTGTTTCTTCGTTATAAGAGCTTTTTTGCGGAGGTAATAATAATAATAAAAAAAACCGTGAAATCAGGATAATAACTTTACTGACAGCTTGTCAACGTTATTATAAAATTGTATTTTATTTTACTTTTTTTTTCTTTGATAAAAAGAATCTCGGTAAAGACAGGACAGTTTTAAATCAAGTACACGCAAGGTTATATGCTATATACAATAAAAACGTAAAAAAGAAAAAAAAAATTATCGTCATGTCACTTAAAAATCAAACTCTTTCCTTCCTTTTTCATCAAACAGTTAAAAAAATAAATACATTCATACAATATAGACACATCCAGATACACACCTGCTATCATCGAAACGAAAAAAAAGAAAACGAATAAAAAAGAGGGGTGAGGCAAAAAGAGAGGGTCTCGCCGCTCTCTTTCTCTCTTTCTCTCTCAGCATTAGCGACGCCCCTCGCGGGTAATTGACCGACGCGTGACCTGACCTCCCACGTTAAACCCCCTCCTTCCCTTTATACCCCTTTCAGTTTCCCGCAGGTCGACTCGTCGTTCGGCCTCGACTCGGTCGTCTCCGTCACGATTCGTGTATAACCAACCACCCCCCCTCCAACTCTCATCTACCACCCACCTATCCACCTATCCACCTATACCCACTACTGTACCAAGAGTAGTTTCAACCCCTATATAGGTATACATATATATGTGTGAGTGTGTGGGTATATATTACCTAGTGTGCATGCCTCAGCGTCGTCGTCGTCGTAGTCGACGTCGTTGCAGTCATGCTTGCAATATACATATATATGCTGACACGAGGAATCGCCCTAAAATCCACCCACTCCACTCACTCTCTTACCATCTCATCTCTCTCTCTCTCTCTCTCTCTCTCTCTCTCTATATATATATATATATAGGTATAAATGTATAGCTGTATAGCTACACTAGTAGTAGTAGTAGTGGTAGTACAAGTATAGCAGTATAGTGTAGCAATAGCAGTCGTCGTATAGTCGTTATATGACCTATACCCCGTTAGCAACAGTTGAACTCGCGCGAGAGGATATACCGGAAAAAAAAATAATAATGGTTTGAGGAGGGGAGAGGTAAGGAGAGTTTATCTAATTAATTGGTCTGATGGGAAAGGGGGAGGGGGGGGGGAGGGGAGATTTAGTAATTGTAAGATGGTTTTTAGTGTGGTTGAGGATGGAATTTTGTTAAAATTGTAAGATTTTTTATTTAAATGGTGTAAAGAGAAATATTGTTGAGGTTGAATTTGAAAAGTTTTTGAGGTAAATTAATGATGATTGAAAAATAAGGTCTAATTAACGTAGCAAGTATATAAATAATTAATGTGTATCTCAACTGTGTATAAAACGTGAAATACATTTTATAATTAAGGACAATCTTCCAAAAAAAAAAAAAAAAATTGTTTTATATACGACAAATTATTATATTTTTGGGAAAAAAACGTCGAATTATCCTTTTTTTTGGAGGGTTAATATATAAGTAAGCGAGTTGTGTGAAAGAACGTCTTCATTAATTTTAATGACAACATTATACTTAATTTTCTATATCTCGCGTAAACGTATAATTCTTTTTTTTTCATGAGCAATTTAAAGTATGAGCTTTATTTATAACGTACGTAAATATTGCATTATTCATTAAATTTGTCTGCTTTTGGATTCAAAGATAAAAACTTAAAATTAATAAAAACTATAGTTTTCTTCATTTTTCAGATTGATATCACAAATTATACACCTAACGACTTCCTATAAAAAAATTAATAAATCACCAAAGAAAAATTTTTACTTTAATAATTCTCCAAAAACTTGCAACTAAATAAACCATACAGAATTACAAAAATCCGATATATCTCACTCTAAAAAGAAAACTAAAAAAAAAAAAATCGTAACAGTGATTTAATCCCTTTCGTAAACCCAAAAGCAGAGAAAAGATAACAGATCAGCACATACCAATAAACATATACGCTACAAATACACTTGTAACATGTATGTATACCAAAGGAATTCCAAACAGAAAAGCTCGAAAATCCAAGTACCCTGTAGATATATACCTTTTATCGTTTATATATCCCACTGCAAGCTTTACTATACACACAGACACACACAGACAGAGCTTTCTATCTCTCTCTGAACTCTCGTTTGCATAATATCGGTTTCGCATTTAACTCCGTGAGATTAAGATTGCAGGAAGATTAACGAGCCGAGTTGGCGTTATACTCTTACACTCTCTGTGTTAGAGCTTTATATCCTTTATACGAGTATAACCATCTCGCACAGCTGTCTCTCTCTCTCTCTCTCTCTCTCTCTCTCCTAAACTTTACTCTTGACTTCAACTAAAATTCTTATGCGAGAAATGAGAGAGAAAGGGAAGGAGGTATCGTATGGAAAATTAGAGTCCTTCTTTTTAGATGTATATAAATGGTACCACGTGAAAATTAGCTTTATTTTAAAAATTGTATTTTTGATTTTTTAATCATAATTTTTACAATTTTATTTTATTTTTTTTTTTTTTTATTTAATTTATTTTGTGTATCAAATTGAAAATTAAAAAAAAAAAGAAATACTTAAAGAAAGTATTAGAATGAAGTCAAGTAGAATAGAAATAAAAATTGAGATAGAAATAAAGATAATAATCATTTTATGAATGTATTACCAAAACAGTTGAGATTATTGTCAATGAATCAGAGAGACAGACAGTCGATAATTAGTAAATACCAGAGAAATTTGACCTAATACGAAAATGTATGTATATGTACGTATTCATATATACAGAAATACATATAGAAGAGAAGGAAGCTTTCGAGGTCAGTTATGTGTCCTTTCGATATAAATGCTTCAAAGTGTATGTGTATATATGTCTATGAATTTCGGGAAATTAGTTATAGAACAGTACAGTCGTAACCATCTCAAACCCTCTCTCTACTTCCATATCCTTTCTCAAACCTCAAACTGTTAACAAATCAATTGTTAGATATTGTTATAAATCTATATAGATATGTTGAATGTATATTATATTCTTGTTGAGCTTGCAAGAGAGCTTGCAACAAATTTCTAGGTCAATATTTTGAAAACTATTATTGTGGAATGTAACTTTTGAGTTTGTTGTTCGATGCATTTGACAAATAATATCAATTGATAGGAATAAGAATATATTAAAAGTGTTTTTTGTAAATATAAAAAACTTCTTAAATATATCATCAGCAAATTTTATGTATTACATAGAATAAAATCAAAGAGAAAAAAAATTCTTGCATAAACTGAGGTTCTGTAGAATAAACTATACTATATATTGTAAGATAATTTAGTAATATAAACCATCCTCTCTCTCTCTCTCTCTTTCGATTTATTCTCCCGAAAATTGATAAGGTCCACAGATTCCTTTTTTTTTCTTCTTCTTCTCTTACAAGTTTCCGCGATATCGGCAGTCTAGAAGACGCACACACACATACACATACACACATACATATATACATACAAAGAATTGCAAGGAAGTTCTTTTCTCTTTCTTTCTCTCAGAGATCGTCCAGACACATAAGTGGATTTATTGCTAGTGAAGTAAGATAGATAGAGAGAGAGAGAGAGAGAGAGAGAGAGAGAGAGAGAGAGAGAGAGAGAGAGGAAGATGCGCACAAGTGAAGAATAAAGAAATATGGGGACGGAAAGGGAAAATCGCAAAGAGTTAGATATATGTATATAGAGAAAAGAAGGATGTGAATGTGTATATGTGTGTGTGTGTGTAAAAGAGAGGGGGGGGGGGGAAACCCGACTGATTTATGAGTCGCACGCGACATAGATAAATTTGCGGAGAGCTGATGGTATATATATATATATATATATATAGAGAAAAGGGGTTTTAGGATATATGTATAGGTGTATTATACGTAAGAGTTGAATGTATATGTATGTATGTGTATGTGATAGTATAGTGCGTAGAGAGACGATTGTAACGATTTGGAGAGAGAAAAGGGAGGGTGGTGGGAAGAAGGAAGCTTTAGCAAATTCGCGATAACGACGATTGGTTTGGTACTTGACGATTTTATAGTGTGTATATATAAAGGGAAGTTTTGTTGTGAATCATGATGGTGATTTGTTATATATACAGTTAATTGGTATGTTTGATTGTGTGATTTATTGAATTCAAGGATTTGTAGTTTTGATATGAAGAATTGATTTGATAGGGAATAATAAGATAATGTTATTTTGTAATTTTTTAAAAAGAAGATGATAGTAAAATAGTTTAATTGTTATAGCTTATATGTATGTACATAAAAAAAATATAAAAGGAAGAGGATGAGTAAAAAAAAAAAAGGATATTCTTAATGGAAGAAAATTACATTGAAGTAAAGAAAAGAAGGAAAAAGAAAAATAAGAAAGGAAAAGAAAAGGGACATACTGTAAAGCTTGTATGTGTCTCGTGAGAAAGACTCTAATTCCAAGCTTAATCAACAAGAAGACGGAAGATACAGGGTAAGAGAAAGAAAGAAAGAGAAAAAAAAGAAAGACAGAAAAGAGTCAGAGGGTGTGTAAAAGAAGCAATTCTTTCACGAGGTCACACGGTAATAAAGAAAGAAAGAAAGAAAGAAAGTCACATAATATACAGGTTAACAATAGAGATATGTGTGTTTGTTTGTATGTAATACACAGGAAAATTTTGTGTAGTATAGGTATAAAACTTTATACTTTATGTATAAGGATTATTTATGTTGGTGTTTGGTTTATATTATTTGTGTGTATGTTAAAAAAAAAAGAAAGAAAAGAAAAACTAAGAAATGAAAAATAAAAGGACTAAGAAAAGAGAGCTACGTACGTATAGCGGATATAGTATATAGAAAAAGAGGATTTTCAGAAAGAGAGCAAGGAAAATGTGGTGTGTATATATGGCCAAGATATATATACACCTACTACTACTGCTACTACTGTTGGAAGAAAACGTGTTACTTGATAATTTAGCCCAGTGCTATATACCTTAAGATAAGACACTACCGTGACAAATGAAAGAGAACTCTGAGGGAATGAGAAAGAGAAGAAAAAAAAAGAGTGTCTTTCTTTCTTTTTGTTTTTTGTGGTGTATGTATGTGGGTGAAAATGAGCTTGAGGTCGTGCTTGTTATAGGTCAAAGACCGGAAGCAAAAAACAAAAAGAAAGAAAGACACTCTTTTTTTTTCTTTTCTTTCTCATTCCCTCAGAGTTCTCTTTCATTTGTCACGGTAGTGTCTTATCTTAAGGTATTGGTGTGAATAGAAAAGGTATAAGATGGGTTTAGTGATGGGTAAAGTTAAGATGAAGGAAAAAAAAAATGAATGTGATTTGTGGGAATTAGTGGATTGAGTTATATTGGTATGTTTTATTTGAGATTAGTATTCTGTTAGCTGCATATGTAAGTATCTTTTTTGGATTATATTTTTTTTTTTTAGAAAATTTAGAGCTTGCAAGCTTGCAAGCTTGAAAAAATGATTAGTTTTGTACTTATGTTACCAACGTAAAAATATTTAAAAGTCAATTCTAAACCTATAAATATCTTGAAATTCTTTATATCATCTTATATTATCGACAAGAACATGAGTCAGCAGTTACAGAAATGAACTTTACATTAATTCTTATTCAATTGGTAACTTATTGTCCGAAATCAAAGAAAGAAATGAACTAAATTATTCTTTTACTCTTATATTAAATCAACACACAATTTTTTTTTTTCTTCAACTCAAAATCTCAATTATAATTTAAAAAATTTCAAACAAACCAAAAATTTATCAAAATCATTATCAAAATCATCAACCAACTATACTACACCTACATATATATCAATAAATAATCTTACCACCGCAACTTGACTTAACTTTTCATCCCACCTTATTTTCTTATATTCTCACCCTATATTTTATCTCCTCTTCCTCCTCCTCCTTCTTAGACCTCATGGCGTATCTATACATATATACTTTCCCTCCCCCCCTCCCCCCA
>JAPYZE010008301.1:0-10972 GCA_030522805.1 Leptomastidea abnormis
TATATATATATATATACGTATACACACATCAGGTCTTTGGGGTTCTTATCGTGACTTTTGTCTCACATTACTATGTTAAAGTGGTTGTATACTGCTATTCGTTGCTTTACTAAGTGTGTGTATGTGTGTGTCCTCCTCTGGCTCGTTTTCTTATCTGCGAGACCCTTATACGTGACTTCCATTTTTGCTTTCGAGGTCAGACATTACATACATACGACTAATGTAACTTACGTTGACGTGTTTCTGTGACCGACTATTTTCTAGAATTTTTGAGTGTGTGTGTGTGTGTGTGTGTGTGTAGTGAGTAGTGTGATACGCTAAAAATGATTAAAAGATATAAGAGCACTAGTAGTGACAAGTATCTTAGTAGTTGATCCAGATTTATGTGCTTGTAACTTGTTAAAATACTAATTTTGTTAACGTTAAATAGACAAGAGATAGAGAGATGCAGTTTATTAGAAAGAATTTTTTTTTAGATTTTCGATAAACACACACACACACACACATACACAAATACACTCTCTCGCAATTTACAAAGTGTGTAGTTTCCGACAGCTATTCTCTCTGGAGCAACTGCATTCCGACCTGTCTTGTTTTAAGTAAAACTTATCTACGTACAAGCTTCTGGGAGGGTAAGAGATCGAGGGAGGGGAGAGGAGAGAGAAAACTACGTACTCTCTTGAGCGTTCAGGCGTATACTGCATACAACTACTGTTATAAAGTGTGTGTGTGTATAAATGCGTGGTATAGGAAGGAGAAGCTGATAGTACTGACGAAACTATTTGCGGATTGCATTAGCTTTTGTTTGATGAAAGTTCCGTAATCCTGGTGAAAAGCTTGGGTTAATTTTTTTTTCTTTCTTTTCTTTTCTCTCACCATACTACTGTTGTTGATAGATCGACCGGTATTTGCTAATTGAAATGCAACTACACTGTTTTGCAATGAGTGAGAGAGATGCATTTTTTTTTTTTTAATGTAAAGTTATGTATTTATATACTTGATTATTATTTTTTCTTTTAACGATTTTCATGACAAATAAATATGTTAATGGTTTATTTGAGCTTGATATATATATTTATACTTTGATGTTTCCGTTGCAATTAGGGTCACAACAGTCAACACATATACACATACGCACACATACATAGACACAAGTCTTTAACGATTTATATCTCGTTAAATAAACAGTAAATATATATAATGTATAAATATAACGAAGCAATGAAATCAATATATTATATCATCACATTTGATGATGAAAATTAAAAGCAGAAAAATAACAGGCTAATAAATCTTTCTCAAAAGGAAGGCACACTCTCTTCTTCTCCCTCTTTCTCTCTCCCTCATCCGTATAAACTCTAACAAATCATCGAAAGCACACACACACACACACACACGCGCGCGCGCACACACAGTATCCCACCCCAACCAATATATTCCCATCCTCTTGCATACCACCACGATCAAATACGAAAACAAGCTTTCTCCAAGCCTATCTCTGCTCTGCAATAACAAGTGTAAAGAATGAGAAAATAAAATAATCAAAGATACAGAAAAAAAGAGATGCCAAAAAAAAAAATAAAAAAGAACAACAACAATAACAATATAACAACAACGAATGAATGATCCAAGCCACGCCTAAGCACACGATATTATACTCAGCGTGAAAAAGGGCTGAAGAGAGAGAGAGAGAGAGAGAGAGGGGGAGAGAGGAAGAAGAGCCAAGAGCGAAAGAGAGAGAGAGATAAAGCTTCGCGATAAAGCGCCTTTGATTTATAACGAAGTGCAGCAACAACGAGCGAGGCTGCTGCACACGCCCGATCCGCGAGTATGTATCATAGAGAACTCATATATATCTACACAGACCCACTCACATACATACATACATTACATACAGATACGTGCGCAAATAAAGGCACGTATAGACGAATTATGTGAAAGATTGAAACGGCAAGAGAGAGAGAGAGAGAGAGAGAGAGAATAAGAGGTGGAGAGAAGAGAGTAACGAAGCAGTAGTAGAAAAGAAGAAGAAGAAGAGGTGGGGTATAAAGAGTGAGAGAAAGAGAGAGAGAGAGAGAGAGAGAGAGAGAGAGAGAGAAGGGAAGGAAGGGGGGGTGGAGAGTAGCGAAGTAATCATTGACCTCGCGGCACATTTTATCCGCGAGGTCGACAACCCCGGACTGACTGACTCTCTCGACGAGGTTGGGTTTGTGTTGCAGCGCTCAAGCAGGCAGGCAGGCAAGCAGCAACAGCAACCGCAGCAGCCTCTCTTACAAATGCTTGCTCTTATGCTTTACCCTCCCTTCCTCTCGCCCTTTCTTTACATCTCTCGCGCGCCTGCGCTTGAAAGAGAACTAAGTACGAGCGTGCTGTTCTGTCGTTGTCGTTGTCATCGTTGTGATGCTTAGAGTTTAAAGAAGAAGTGGAAAGAGAGAGAGAGAGAGAGAATGAGAGAGATAGAGAGAAAAAAAAATTGTGTAGAGGTAGGAAAGACAAAGAGATATAGTTTTTAGTGAAACGCGAACGCGCGTGCCTGCTGTCTATAAGGAGATGTATAAAAGGATAGAATATGAGGCGAATGTGTGTATGTGTGTGTGAGCAAAAAGTATATTATACTCATTTGTTTCGTGACGTGGTGATTTATTCTGTAACGTGTGTGTGTGTGTGTGTGTGTGTGTGTGTGTATTTTGATCTGTAGAAAATATGATTGGAGGTTGGCAGAGGATGATGATGATGATAATTTTGAATGATTTTAATTTGTAAATTTTTTTTGCTTTTATTTTATTATTTTTTATTAATGTTAGTTTATTTTGTTATGCTATGATGTCTATGTGATTGAAGAAAAAAAAAGAAATTTTCCATTTATCCATTATTATCGAGAGCTGAAAAATAAACAGACTCATCTTCTATATATATATATATATATATATATATATATATATATGTTTGTTGCTTGGATAATAAAACTCGCTTATCTTATTTAATTGCTTTTTATTTTTCCAGAAAAATACTTTTATCAATATTGAGAGTATATAAAGATCCATTATGAGTATACGTCATTTTTAAAATTTTTTCGAAAAATATTGAAGCTAATTGTTTCGTAGAAAAAAAGAAAAGGCACTTTAGAAAATTTTTCAATTACAAGATAATGATTTTGTTTTATGAAGTAAATTTGAAAATAATGATAATTTAATGATAATCATTATCAAAAAAAAAGTTTATTTAGCCATACGTAAAAGAAGTAATGAAAATAAGTCGATTTTACAAATTAGTATCCTACACCACTATCAAAATGCAAGCAAATAATTAAAAGTATAATAGCTTTTAACCAGGTACATTCACCTAAGAATAGTGCAAATTAAAAAAAAAAAAGAAATATAGAGAAAAAAAGGGTAGAGGTGAACTAAACTAACACAGTCTAGTGAATTTAGCAACGTCGAAAAAATTAGCAGCACTAAAGATCAAATCTTGAAGGAAGAAAAAAAAAATCACTATGCGAATCATTGAAGAATAGAGATAAAAAACAGCTAGCAAAGTCATTTCTTTCTTTCTTTTTTTTCGTCAGCTCTTCGCACTCGTTACTCCCTCCTTCACTTTTACACTCAGTCCGCCTCTTCAGTATTTTCTCCTCCGCACGTCCTGTTTTTCATGATTGTTCATTTCCTGAACTACTTCTCTCTCTCTCTCTCTTTCTTTTTTTTCTCTCTTTGAGCATTACTAGCCATCCAGAAAGAAAGATAAATATCTTGTACAAAAATGTGTTGACTGCTAAACACTGCATTTTAATTTATGAAGAATTTCACACATTTACGCACATACCTATATATGTTAAAAATGACGAAAAAAAATCATTAGGATTTAGAAATGATATTGATAAGTAAGAGACGTTATTATAAAAAAAAAAAAAAGAATAGACTAGAGATAATCTTTTTCTAAAACTCTCAAATGCACTTCACTGGACGTCGATAGTCATTTTTTTTTTCATTTTTTTTTATCGACATTCAACTATAAGAGAACTAAGAGAGGCCTATTGAATGTCATTCGGTTTAGTACGTTCGATTGGAGAGATGAGTCGTCTTCTCAGCGAATGCAAATTGAAAAAATTTTTTTCTTCTTTTTCTTGTCGTCAGAAAGATATATATATATAGAGAGAGAGAGAGAGAGAGAGAGAGAGAGAGAAGAAGAATGGGATGGTTTTGTCGAATGTAATTTTTTTTTTTCTCTGTGTGAATAATAGCTCGTATTTTTCGTACAGCCTTACTTTGCAATATACCTATATACACAAAAGTCTTTTCTATTGTGTAAGATGAGAGAGAGAGAGGGAGAGAGAGACGAGATCTCGTTCGTCAGTTGAATATAATCGTTTTACGTAATTGAATTCTCACCGTTATATATACCAAGCAGTAGCATAGCAGCAGCAATAGAAAGAAGAGAGAAAAAAAAAATAATATGATGAAAATCCGATAATCGTCAAGGAAATATATTTAAATATGCCTGTAACATGATTCTTCTTATGAAACCTCTCCCTGCTATTTTTTTTATTGCAAATTCTATATTCTAATAATAGTCACGAATATAGTATTATATACAGAATTATAAAAAAAAAAATAATAAAAGAAAATTTGATAGAAAGGTATAACGGAAGAAGAGTAGAAAAATCGCAATATAAAACATTTGTATGCAAAAATCTTATCGTTATGATGGTTCGCTTATTTTTTTTTTTTTTTTACCATGCTTACTTATATATATTCGAATTGCAAATGCACCGATGCTTGTCTTATCGGTATTTCGCAATAATTTCTTCATGCGCTATGTATATATTTATATATACATATATCTCAGTGTACTCACGCTCTCTCGCGCACGTATTTATGACTTATTGCCTATAAATGTGTGTATGTATTTATGTTCGTCAGAGTGAGATACATCGTAACTCGTGTATATACATGTGTAATAAATGAACGTACATCCCTCTATCTCTATCTTTCTTCTTCTCTTTCTCTCTATATGAACATCCTCGTTTGTTTTTACCACGCAAGTTCGTCAATATTTCAGATCGTACGTTAATTAAGATGACTCTTTTCCGCAACGACTTTATCCTCATTTCTTTCTCTTTTTTTTTTTTTTTTTTTTAATTTTTATTACATTTAAAGTGACACTCATTTCTCTCTCTCTCTCTCTTTCTCTCTTCGTTCATTTGGCTTTATTATCGGTTTTAATTAAAGTGCAGAGAGAGAGAGAGAGAGAAATAAAGAGAGCTAATCATATCCAGTAACAGCAGCAGCACGCAGGCAGGCACACCGAAATGTGTAACATAAAACGCATTAGAGTAAGATAAAAAAAAAAATGAGAAATAGAAAAAGAAAAAGAGTATGTATACATAAAGTTATATACATCTAAAAAACAGAAACACACGATTGTATATAGGGGTGATGCGCAGTAAGCGCAAAAACATAACATTTATTTCTTTAACTGCCACCATTAATTTACGAGAAAATTTATCGTTGCGTTAATGTGACACGAACCGCTTGTACTGCACTCCCCCCCCCTTTATACCAACCACACACATCGTATATTTTCTACAAAAATACACACATTCACACATTTACACACAAACACACATACACCCAAAAATGTCCTGAGATTTACGTTGTGCTTTATTAGAGGAATCTTTCAATTACCCAAGAATTAACTTTTCTGAAGAGTAACCAATATATATATATATATATATATATATATATATATATATATATTTCACGCAGGTTGACTACTATATACGTCCCATGAGACTCGTTTCGACAATACATCTCAATGTTCTCACACATTCGCGATAGCAATTTCCTCACCACGAGAGTTAAAGTGTTGGACTAAAGTACGTACGTGTGTGGCTAACAACAGTAGCATACACAGTATCCTAAAAAACTCTCTTTCTCTCTCTTTTGATATCGTACCTACTTGGACCATCAATTTTTGGGAAAAATAGCGACATGTACGCAAAGAATGAGAATATAACTGAAGAAGTGACGAGGATAAAGAGAGTAAGGTGTATAGGTTATTTCATGAAGACAAAGGTATACTTTTGTGTGTATGTTAGAGAGAAAAGGAAAGAGATAGAGAGAGAGGTCAATGTGATTTTGTGGTGAACTGAATGGCTAAGGGGAACGACTAGTATGGTTAAGATACGTGGAGTCTGAAAGTGACTCGTTTTCATTTGTGCAGGCGATTCAGAGCCAAAATCAGATCACTTGGTCTTGAAAATGCGTGGAGTCTAAAATTTTTTTGTATTTGCGATTTCCTTAGAAAAAAATCGATTTTAAGAGTGAAAAATCCATCGGAAAAAGTATCATATGGCAATCGGATATTTCACAAGAGAATCTAATTGATGGTGATTTTTTTTTATTTTATTATTATATTGAATTCTGTAAATCACATGCGGTAGAAAATTGGCGATATAATATTGATTCCAATTGGGATAAACCTTATATTGCCATTAGTAGAAAAGTAATTAAGTTGTCAATTGATTCTTTACGACCAATCGAATTTAATTTCTCTCAATACTCTTTTAAACTCATTCAGAAACGATTCATTCGTACATTATTTTTACAAAATAAAATAAAAAAAAGAAAGAAAATTAAAATAAATAAAAAAAGTTGATAATTTATAGTGTTTACTCCGTTTTAACGTTATATTTTTAGACACATTCTAAAAATAAAACTCAAGTCTGCAAGTCGAGTTATATACTCTCTCTCTCTCTCTCTCTTTATTTCTGCAGAGTTCCAAGTTTCGTTTTAATATCCATCCGATAACGTTACGGATAATGCACTTGTAACACACGGTTGCAAAAAGTCATAAAAATAATTAGCACTAAGAAAAAGAGAGAGAGAGTGAGAGAGAAACACACAAAACTGGTTTATCAAGTTATATACATACACACACATACATGCATAAAAGTTTTATCTGATCATCTCAATTTTCGCAAAACAATCTCCCTCCTTGTTTTTCCTTCTCCTCCTCCCACTCTTAAATTTCAAAAATATATAGAAAAACATTATTTTACAAGTCTTTCGACGCCTAAAAACTCGTTAGATATATACATATACAAATTTTTTCTTTTTCTATACCTTTATATATCCACAGCGATTATCGATCGTACCTCCTAAAGACAACTGTATTCTCCATACATGAATCCACACACGGAATTCTCTTTCTCCTCTTTCTCTCTCATATGCTCTATCCACCTCTAGCTATATAGCTTTTTCTTTTTTGCTTCTCTTATTTTCCTTCCAAGGCTTTCCTCTCCCCAGACCCATACTCGTAGTCTTCTTCTTCTTCCTGCACTTTTTTCTTTTTTTTCTTTCTCCCACTCCGCGAATGTTCCGTGAGAGAAAGAGAGAGAGAGAGATCCGTTTCTTCCAACCATCCTACTGATGTTCTTCTTCTTTCTTTCTTTCTTTATCTTCTCTTTTTCTTTTCTGACTCCCGATGTCGCGGCCCCACAGCAAACTTTGTACTTTCGCTCTCGTCGCCGACGACCTTGAATGAGAATCTTTCCTCTCTATACCGCGGTCCAAGGCACGTACACGCATTCTCTCGTTCTTCCCCCGTATACTTACTATATATACCTCCCTATCTTCTTCTTCTTCTTCTTACGTTTTCTTTTCTTTTTTCTTCTTTCGTATTTTGTGCTGTTGCTTATTCACCTTACCCCATATCCTCATTTTTTTTTGCTATTATCTTTTTTTTTTAGAACAGTATATAACATGGTTACGAATTTAACTTTGGAAAATAAATGTATGTATGTGTGTGTGTTTCTTTGTTGATTTTCGTTGTATTGTTGGAAAACTTGTGTAAAGGTAATTAAGATTCAATTTTAATGTAAATATCGTAGGATATTTTATTATTTATAAATATCAAGCTTAAAACATACTGAAAATCTAGAAATACAAATTAAAAATCATTCTATGATCGAACACATAAAACTCGGTATTATAATAATAAAGAAACGAAACAAAGGTAAAAGCAAAATCTCGACTTTGTAATACACATACACTCGCTTCGTGAAACAAAAGAATCCAAGTATAAGAGAATAAATATATGTATGCGCATCTATATAATACCTACATGTATATATATATATATACAACCCCCATCGTATAAGGAATAAATAAAAGAACCAACCAAGAAAGAAGGTAAAAATGGCGACGCCTTGAAAAATCGAGATCCGCTTCAATTTTTTTTTTTTTTTTTGTTTACCTCTTCCCTACATCTCTTCTATAGTAAGGTCCGCTTTCCTCCTCTACACAACATCCCGTCTTTCAAGTTCCTTATCCTTCTTGTACATATATACCATCGAATGTATATAGGAAGGCTATCAATCGTTACGAGCCTACTACTACTACTACTGCTGCTGCTTTAGCTGTAGCTGCTACCGTTCGTCTATCAACATCCCAGACTTCGAAATACTCTGTTAAAAGGAGGAAGCTAAGAGAGATCGGTATATATACAACAACCGACTTTGACGCTGGTTAAGGTGTACTATAAGAAGGTAAAGCGAAAAGCTTGTTGGGTAAAGGCTTATATACTTTAGAGATGGGTAAGATTTGCTGACAATTAAAATTAATTGCTTTGAGTTTGGTAAAAAAATATGAGTGTGTCTTTTATAAATTTAAAACGATCGTTTTATTTTTTATCCTGTTAAATTAAATTTTTTTTTTAACATTGATATGTATTTATGTAATTAAAATTGTTAATTATAAGAATTAAGCAATGTTAGTTTTATTATTTTTAAAAATTATTCATTTTATTTGATATTTATATTTGTAAATTATTTTTGTGTAAAAATAACGATATTTAAAAATACACGCAGGTATAATTATTAAGAAAAATGTTGTCGAATAGTTGTTTTAGTGTTAAAAATATAAAAGTATTAAATATTTAAACACGTGTGTATGTGTACAACATATACGTAATAGCTTGTGAATTCCAAACAAATGTGTTTAAATATACCAAGAGGGAGGATAAAATCTGGAGAGATAGAGAGGGTAAGAGTAGGGGATGCATAATCGTATATCAAAATTTCACGATCGTAAAATAATCTAAATTTAAAATATCCCAACTACATATATAAATACACATCTCTTTTACACAAACACACACACACACACACACACACACACACACACACACACACACACACACACACACACACACACACACACACACACACACAGCATGAGTTTTTATCGAATTGCAAAAATTCAAAAATCGTTTATTTACATAGAAATTGAAATTAATCTTTCTCTCCTCCTCTCCCATATTCCTTCCTTGACGCAATAACACCTCTTTTCCAAAATTAATACCAATCAATTCACGTTCGTATATACCAGAAATCTCTCTTTCTCTCTTTTAAAATCACACTGCATTAAAATCGTCGAAAATAAACTTAACTGTCCGTAAATATATTGCAACATACACAAACACACAACGATCTCGATCGATTAAGACACATCATACACACACACACATCCTCTCTTAACGTCTCAATAAGAAAAAAAAAAAAAAGAAGGTGAAGATTGAGACAAGTGAGAATGAGAAAGGTATGTGTTTATGTATATCTATACGCGAGTTGAATTTAGCATGAAAAATTAACATAATCCCAAATGAGAGACCCCTGATCTCTCCTTATATATATTTTACATCTCTTTGGCTTCAGTAGTAACAGCAGCAGCAGCAATATAGCAATATATGCAACGATCTAAAGAGTAACTTGACGTCCTTGAACGAAATGGAAGCAAGGCGCCATGTATATAACTACACATGCAAGAGTATATAGTATATATAAGCTATNNNCGCGAGTCTCTTTTTCTTTCTACCCCCCTCTTCTTCTTCTTCTTTTTAATACCGATCTTAAACGCAGTTGAGAACATAGAGTGTTGTACGAATTACGTCAGCATCAAAATACCAAGAGATAATAAAAAGAGAAAGAGAACAGAGTAGTAAAGTTGGATCTCCGATCAAACATTGCAACCATTTAGTTAAAGTGACTTTTTCTTTTTTTTTCTTTTTTCTTTACTGTCAAGCAAGAATTTCCAGTTGTAACTGCTATGCGGTCGACAACTGATGGAAAAGCAATCTCTTGTTCGTTTAACGTCATTCGTTTTTCTTCTTTTTTCTTAAAAATAAAAAAAAAAAGGGGGTACAAGCTGTGTATGTATGTATATGAGAAATCGATCGAATTCCTGTCCTATCTAACTTACTACTTATAAGAACGCGAACATGTGTGACTAGAAATTGTCAAAGCTTTTTTTAAAGCTACTATAAAAGACTTTGGCTAAAATACATATTGAAGAGATTTGTTATTTGTATACTGACCGTAGTCACGAAATTTAACGATTAAACAAACCAGAATCGTGTCTTTCTGTCACTTGGCTTGAGATGTCGTTGTTACACGATTTTTTACTGACAATAATTTAGACCTAGCTATCTTAAAGGTCAACTATACATATATTCCATTAGAGAATTATGACGTTTCTCTACAAAACTAAGCAAACTACTACTGTATTTATACGAGACTTAAACCTCGACTTAAACACGTGAGGTAGTAGTAGGAGTTGTAGTAGTAATTGTCTCTTTTAACAACTACAACGTGATATGATGTCTACAATTGCTCTTTTGTAAATGATTTTAATCTTACAAAATTTACAAACGATTTTTGGCGTCAGTTCTTTTTTTTTATTAAAACTAAATTACAAACGTTGTTTGCAATGCGGGAATTTTTTTTGCGATTTGACAAAAAATAAAAAAAAAAAGTTTAAGAAAAAAATAAAAATAAAAAAATGAAGGGAACCAGAATAAAAGGAGAGATAGCACGCAGGTAAGTAACTTAAGACACGCGTCTTGCGATCAAGTTACAACGGGCTACTCGCAATTTCCGGCAGGTCGAGACACCAAGTTTCGCTTATATATATATATA
>JAPYZE010008309.1:0-14636 GCA_030522805.1 Leptomastidea abnormis
CAGGAGAGGACAAGAGTGGAAAGAAGGTGCGCGCGCGCGCGAGAAGCAAGGCAGCAGCAGCAACAGCAGGGACACACCGAAAAAATCGAGATTCCATTCCCGTTCCTCTCTCTCTCTCTCTTTTGTCCCCTTCTCACCTCACTTCACCTCCTCCTCCTCTGTCAAGTTTCTCTCTTCCTCATCCTATATATCCACAGAAGATTCTACTCTATACTCGTGTATATAGGCACGCGATTTCAAGGCGAATAATGCGATTATACGGACGTAGTCGTAGTCGTCGTCGTTGGCTGCTCTTCCTCTCTCGCGCGCATGCAAATACATATAAACATATATATCTATAGTTTAAGAAGACACGCGCCTAAGGTTATATAGAAGGGACAAAATAACTCGCAGTTTCGCATTTCGTTACTTTAAAGTAAGCATGTGTGAGTGTAAGTGAAATAAAAAAAAAAAAATAAAGAAAATAGAGAGTTGCGTTTATTTTTGCTATATACGAATTGGCAAAGCTAAAAATATTATACTATTTAGGCTTTTGGTGCGCGAGCTACTATATAGAAGGAAGGCTTCTTCTTTTTTTTTCTTTTTTTTTTTACGCAGTGGCGCCTCTTCTCTTACTGCCGTTTTACTTCTTTTTTTTCGAGCGCGTATTTCACTACCAAAACAAGCCTGTAACAAATACACAAACTTTCTTGATTTTTTTTTTTTTTTTGCGAGTTCGCGCGCCAAGCTAATAGAAAGAGAAAAAGAGATGAAGAAAAATAAATGGAGCTTTTATACTTACTCATTTTGCAATAACTATTTACTTCTTTTTTTTTGTCTCTTTCTCCTTCTCTTCCGCTTTTATATGTACATGATAATACACACGTAAATAAACAAATAATTACAAAAATTTAGAAAAAGATCAAATGAGTTAGAAAGTGAAAAGGAACGCAGAGCATCTTGAGATATCGGTTTTCGAATTTGCATAGTCCGCAGACGTAATGTGTGTGGAAAAGAAGGGATAGAGAAGAGAATATCCTAGCTGCCGATTCTTGTCTCTCTTTTTCTCTTTCGTTCTTGCACCAAACCTTTCTTCCCCTCATCCTCATGGAGATTGCCAGTGGCTCTTACTCTCGTATATGCGAGAGACCGAATTTATTTTGTGCCCGTGAGTTAGCATATAGGTATATATCCTATATCTCTTTCTCGCTTTAACTCTCTGGATGGCCTTCGGTTTGAATTTGTCAATGGAGAAGTGGTCAGGGTCAAGTTAGTCTCTTCTTTAGGCCTTATTTTTGCCATGATTTCACAGTTTTTTAGTTTACGGGATGTATTATTTAGAGACTGCTTGTGGTTTATTGGAGATTTTTTGGTTTATATGCGACGGACGATCTAGTTTGGAAAAAAAAACAGAAAAAAAGCTTTAGCGACAGAATTTTTTTTTCAGTTTTTTTTTAGATATCGTTATTTTAATTTATTTTTATTTAGTTTTTGAATTAGAGTGAACTTTTTTTTTAAAAGAAAAATATTTCAATTTTTATGAACTTCTATAATTAATAATCATTAATTAATGCAGATACTTTGATTTTATATAATTTGTAGTTATTTTTTTTAGTAATGAGTTTTATTAAGTGTCGTTTAATAAATTAAATTTTCCCGAAAGATCGGTGTAATAAATATTTGGTAAAAAAATCAACAAAATTTCTATATGTCTTAAACTAATGAAACAGCTGTTTAAAATATTACATAAATTATATCTACGTCAATAGATAATTCTTGAGCTAACAAAACAAAAAAAAAAATATTTTTTGGCTATTACTTACGGTAATGAAATCGTTAAAATTATTCAATTAAAATATAAGTGCCATAAATAATTGTAGAAAGCGACAAAGCAGACACACACACGCACTTTCATATACTCACAAATACCTACATACATGTTGTATGTAATAGTTGTGTAACCGAAAACTGCGTGAAGACATTCACTACTATAAAGTCTCATCTCTTTCTCTCGAAACATTCATTAACGTCGAAACTTTAATAAATTGATTTCAATTTCCGTGAGAATCCAACGTCTTTCCAGCTCATCTCAAATATATAGTAAGTTAAAAAAAAACAAAAAAAAAAAACTTGTGGCCCATTTGCAGCTTATATAGGTAGTATATTTCTTTGCCAGAATAAAGTAGGTCTGTTCCGACTAAAAGTTAATATCTCTCTTTCTCTCCTTCAAAAAAGCTATTCGATATTGCTGCTGCACAATTCAATAAAGGCTCACGTACGACTTTGCTTTTGCGCTATGCCAATATCTTCTGTGTACCTACCCTTTTGTAATTTATTTTTTAAGACTTTATTTTGGTTTTGATATTAACTATTATTTTTTTCTTGTAATAAAGTTCTGCTTAACTTTAAAAACATTAAATAAAAAAATTTTAATCAAATAAAAAAAAATCGTTGTACGGAATACAAGCAGTCTTGTGACTAAGTGTAACATTGACATTTTAGTGAACGATGTAAAAAAAAGAAGGAATGATCTCAAGATCCGCAATTACTCCCTCTCCCTCGCTCTTATACGCATATATTATTCAACATCTAAACTAATCAACTTCCACATAACAAAAAAAACTTTACAACCTAGACATTCCTTATAGTCTTCTCTTACCTCAATAAAGCGAAAAAAAAAAAATAAAAATAAAAAGAAAGTGTACAGTGTAAAAGAAAATCAAGGCGTCATAAACAATTGAGAGAAAAGTACCAAGAGATAGAGAGAGAGAGAGAGAGAGAGAGAGAGAGAGAGAGAGAGAGAGTAAAATCGTCAAATTAGCCGCTCGAAATAATTCATATCCGTCGCAGTATAGCAGTAGCATCAGCAGCATCAGTAAAGAAAGAAAGAAAGATAAACAGACACACGAAGCAGAGCAGAAAAAGAATGCCACCATATATAAACTCTGTCGCAAAAGAGAGTATATAGGGAGAGAAGATGACCATTGGTCGTATATAGCCTTAGCACCGAAAATCTCGGCCCCCGCGTACCCATCCACATTCCGTCCTTGCCAACAGACAAACACCCACCCACACATGTACACACATACACCTATATATATATATATATATATATATAGCTGGCACGCGCGCTTTTGCCTCTCGTTTCGCGCGAATACTTGCCACTACTGCTGCTACTACTGCTACATGACCACCACCACCCTCGCGTTCCTTCTTTTTCCATTCGACTTTTATTGCTTCGCTATGGTGTGTGTTGTATACGGCAGGCACTCGCGCGACTGGCCTGTGTTTATGAGCGGCGCTACTGCACGCCTCCTCCTCCTCCTTCTCTTCTACATTCACTGCTTTTTCTCTCCTCTTGCTATTATATACTCTTTCTCTCTCGCGTGCCGCTCTTTGCCAGGAGGCACTTCTTGCGGTTGCAGGAGGAGACCCCCCTACCCCCCCCCCCCCCCCCCCCCCTCCCTTCCTCTCTTCCCCCCTCCCCCCCCCCCCCTCCCCTCTTGTTCTTTCTATGCTACCATCTATCTATGTGTGAGTGTCTGGAGGACTTTCTGTGGTGTTTTTATTGTATTTTGATGCACATAACATCACTCGTTTCTTCTCTTTTCTAAAAATCGTATCGTTTTTTTAATACACTGTGTCGTGTCATTTGTAATTTTCTTAATGAATTTTAAATTTAGGTTTGGTTTACAATAGTAGGATATTGTTGTGAAAGGTATATACCTTTTTAGTTATTTATTTACTATTTTTTTTTTTGTAGATGGGTACTTTTGATTCTTATGACTGTGTGTATAGTGGACTCGTTTTCTTTTTTTAAAGAAGGAGACATCCACGAGCATTTTATTTTTAGCAAAGTGGATTTTTCGTGAATTTTTTAAAAGGACCAGCTGTGCGCTCGCGTAAACCGATTTGGATCGTTTTTTTCTTTTTTTTTTTTTAGGTGTCTGTGCTTTGAGCTTTCTTTTTTTTTATGTATGTTGTAACGATCGGAAAATGAACTTTATTTAAATAAAAATAAATTGAAAGGATGATTTTCCATTTGAAAATGAACTTTTTATGTAAAATTTAATTACTAAGCTTTCTTTTGATATTTATTAAATGCTAGTTTGTATAATTAAAATTTATTTTTATTAATAATTCATAAAAAAAATAATAACAAAAATTTTCAATAAAATAAAATATTCAAAAACAAAAAAAAAGGTAGGTAACACTAAATTCATAAGCCCCAAGGTATTAAATTAAATAAAGAAAAAAAGAAAATTATGATAAAAAAAAAATAAAAATAAAAAAAAAAGATAATAGCATCGTAAGAGCATAATATACAAAAAAAAAGAAAAGATATAGTCTCATTCGGTTAACTATATATTTACAAGTAAGAAAAAAAAAAAGTAGGTACGTCCTCCGCGTATAAAGTAACCCTAAACCCAAGCCTGTATGTATATATAACCAGCAGCACCACCTCGAATAGTTGCCAAGAGCTTGCTTTGCGCAAATACACACATAAACACACTACACATACACACACACACACATGCAGATATCCGGAAGCTTCGTCCATACATTTTCCAGCGCACTCGCACGCCTCCCTTCCCTCCACAGCCTTCTTTACCTCCTCCTCCTCCTCCTCCTCCTTTTCTCTCGCCATTACCCTAAGCTCACCTTGCCCAACCCATCCCTCTTTAAAGAGAGACCAAGAGAAGAGAGAAGGAGGAGGGTTGCAGGTTCACACCAGGGGCGCGCGTCGTGTATCAAGATACCTCAAAACATACGCCTTTCTCTCTCTCTCTCTCTCTCTTTACACTTTCTCACCTCTCGCTTCTCTCTTTCTCTCGTATCGTGCAACAGTCGCGTCTGCAACAAACCACCCCCCCCTGTTTCTCTCCTCTTTCCCTTACAAGAGAAAGAGCCCGATCTAGTTACAACAGCGGCAGCAACTCAAGCTTCCCTGCAGTATGTATCTATATGTATATAGCAGCTTCTTGTGCGAGGGTGGGTTAAAATTCTCTCTCTCTCTCTTTCTCCGTCTTGTACGTGTTTGTTCGCTCGCGATATATTTAAGCAGGAGGCCGTAGCCTTTCCCCCTTTACACCCCTCTCTACTCCTCTCTCTCTCTCTCTCTCTCTCTCTCTCTCTCTCTCTGTCTCTTACTTTTACTGTTATCGGAACGAAACAGTAGCCCATGAGTCTTCCGGCGTTTCTCTGCTGCTGCAGCTACTGCTTCCTTATCGCTTTGGTTGTTCACGCGCAACGTAACCAGTACACTAACTACTCATACCCACTCTCTCTTTGTACTCCTTGCATGAGAGAGCGAGAGAGAGAGAGAGAAAAGTAGGAGAGGAGGGTGGTAATGGTAGTGGCAAGGTTGTCGTCGTGCAATAACCCTGTATAGGCCTAAGAGAGGCCTCTCTCTGCTTACATCATGTTGGGGATTATCGGTATTGGGTTATTGGGGGTAGTAAAGGTTTGTCCCTATATAGTACTGATATGTGTACTGCTGTGTGAAGTGTGCAATGTGTGATGTATGTGAATGTGAGATGTTGTAAGTTAGAGTGTTTGCTGATTTATTTGCTCTGATTATTTTGATATATTATGATTATTATGTGTACAATTGTGAAGTTAATTTTTAACTCAATGTTATGTACAATTTTTTTTTTTTATTAATTTAAATTAATTTTTATTTATGACAATATTTATTTACAGAAATATATAATATTGCAGAGGGAGTATAATAATGAACAATAAATAAACACACTCCAATGAATTAAATATAAATACATATTTTAAAAATAATTATATTTCTTTTTCATCAATTTTTAATTATTATAATTTATTTTATTATTTTGTTTCAGTTGATCCCATCGAAAGCTTCATCAAGAGATAAATACAATTCTCATTAAAAAATCACAGTAGATTGGTACGTATATATGTATATAAACACACATCATATCAATGCTTCATTCACATCTAATACAATGTATTGTAATACTTGGATGCTAATATACAAAACACAAAGCGAGCGACGTAAAATAGCAGAAACGTGTGGGAAGGCCAACGTCAGTCGCATATGTAATAAACGTTCAAAAACGGACTCATAAATGTTTCATAAATATGAGCGACGTTTTTTTTTTTCTTTTGAGACTAGAATAACAAAAAAAAATAAAGTTATAATTGTGAACAGTTTGATGTACAATGTATGCTTACCTTTTTTAAGCCACTATCAAATATTTCTTTTTTTTTTTTTTTAATGTTATAAACGCAACCCTTACAGCTGTCCACATTTATATACCCCCTTAAGATTTTTTTATAATCAAGTCTTAATAATCAATCAATCTTTTTTTTATCACTTATCAAATAAAAATTTGAGGATTAACAAAAAATAAATATAATTAAAAATAGTTAAAAATAAAAAAAAGTATGACATCGATAAAAAAAAAAAAGAAAACGTCAGCAGCATATTCCAATTCTTTCTCTCTTTTTCTTAAAAAAAAAAAAAAAAAGACTTTAGTTACATGATCAGTAAAAACCAAAAACAATACCACGAGAGAGACACAATAGCATAGAAAAGGAAAGAGTGGTATATAGGCATTAGAAGGAAGCAGAAGATGCAGTATATAGGTATATATAATCAGAAGTAAAACGAGATACGTCGTTCGGGGCTGAAGGAAAAGCCGGAGGCATTGGAGGTTCTTTTTTCTCTTTCTCTTTCTCAAGCCTCTTGCGCTTGTTAACTCAGCTGCGAAAAGTAGAAGATAGAGTAAGAAAGAAGAAGGATGGAAAAAGAAAAAAGAAGCGTCGGAAAGATGCGATGCTGATGCCCAGGATGCGCGTCGGTAGCAGCAGCAAGCAAGCAAGCAACGTCGCCGCGACGCAGCCCCGAGGGGTTGGTTGGTCGATCTTGTGTGTGTGTGTGTGTGCTCTCCTATACCAACACTCTATATACTATCTCTATATATGTATACCTATATAGGAGTCCTGTGTCTGTCCTCTCCCTTATTGCGCACTTTCTTACCCACACCCTCTCTTTCTAGCTCTGTCTCTCAGGTTCTCTCGGCTTTTGTATATATGTAATACACTATGGCGTATATAGGTTGCTTCTTCTTCTTCTTCTTTTGCGTTCTCCACGACTCACGTTCTTCCGCCAAGCCTGATGCAGACGCGAAAGCAGATTGCTTTTTCTCTCTTTCTCACTCTTGCGATATCTATCAATCGTTTTTTTATTCTTTTATTTTTTTTATTATTTTTTGATTTTTCTAGTTTAGTTTGTTTTAAAATTATAAAAAATTTTGTATTTGTCATCGTCACTGTTGTCATATGTTGCAGCAAATCGTGCGTGTGGTATCTGTAAAAAAATAGATTTCAAAATTTTTTCCTTAAAAAAAATGAGTAACAATTTTATTTTTATTTTTTTATTATCTTGATATAAGCATAATTACAAAAAAATTATTAAAATTAAATGTACCATACCTATTTGAAATATTCAAAATTACTTTTTTCTTTCAATTTAATTTGATTAAATTAATTAAAGTCTTCACTTAATCCATCTCATACATCCACGTGTGTTTCTATAATTTAAAAAAAAATCAATTACATACCTGGAAACAACAAAGACTAGTGACCTGATCTACTGAACGAAATGAGGTTTAGAGGGTTTAAATCGTTGAACACGCGAACATTGAGCCATAATAGTTGACGTTTGAAGCAAATCACGCGGAAGAAGCTCATAACCCCGTAAAGGCACGTGGCGTTAAAAGAGTGAGAAAGATCATTCTCGCACATATTGTGCTATAATATGGAGTCAAAGCTTTGACAGGCGAGACACGCGCGCAATTATACATACTCATATATATATATATACATTTGTACTTATAGACGAAAACTCTTACATTACCCATCTAATAACTGATTTTCATCTTAGAAATTTAAAAATCTTGAAAATTCAAATAAAAAAGATTAAAGTAAAGTAGTCAAAAATTAAAAGCCGGCACATCAAAAGCATTCAAGATAAAAAAGAGCTACTCAAAAGTGCGAACAAAAACCAAAGCTCATCCTCTCTCTCCATTTTCAAATCAAGCTTGTAAGAGAAAAAAAAAGGACGATTAGTCAGTAACTCTCTTTCTTTCTCTCTCTCTTTTTCTTTTTTGCTCATATACACACTCTATACTCTACTCAGACTTTGCCAACTTCCCTGAGAATTCGCATCCATCCCGCAGCAGCACAGCTTCTTCTCTCTTTCTCTCTATCTCTCTCTCTCTCGGAAAATTCGCGAAAGTGTGCGCATGCGCTAAGCGTGGGCGTCGCTCCCGCTTACATGTGCTATATACAATGTTGTGTCTGGGCTGCCTCCCCTTTACCCCGTCGCTCCCGTGTCTCCTTCCTTCCTACTTCCCTGCGCAGATATATATCTCATTCTCTACCCGCGGTCGTTGTATAGTCGTCGTTTGCTGGCCGACTTTGTTTTTGCACGTTTCTATTATATTATATATCGAAGCCAAGCAAATTTTTTGAGGCTTTTTCATCCTGATGGAATAAACAATATTCGGATGAGATGCGAATTTTAAATGAAAATAGATGACTTTATGTTATAAAAGTTAACTTTGTGTATACGTTTAAGCTTAACTGAAAAAGATTTAGCCGTATATAGATATTAAGCTTTGTTTTATTAAAGATTTTCAGCTTTGGTTCATAGGATAATTTATGAAATTTAAGACATTGTATTGAATCACCAATTTTTAATTCTTCATGAAAAATGAGGTAGTTAAAAAAAAAAAAAAAAAAAAAAAAGAAATCGCTATTAGAAATATTTGGAAAATTTTTTTATTCAAAGATTAAATCTATCTGTTTAATTTATTTTTTTAAATAACGATAAAATTTTTTTTATAAAGCTCGATTTTTTTTTTCCCAATCGATTATCTCAGTTGCTGAGATTCCACAGAGAGTGAGTGAGTGAATGAGTGAATGATCGTGAATGAGTGAGCGTGAAAATAAAAAATGCCATTCTGTATATCGACTCTTGCATTATTCACGTTAGTATATAGCGAAATTCTTTTTCTTTTTCTCTTTCTCTCTTTTAAAACTCGCACGCGACTACTACTCTATGCCATTACATCGCGTATATTTATATATATATATATATACTCATCAGATCGCAATGTTCTCACGAGAAGCGTGAACGCGTCAGCAGCCAAGTAAAGTTATAGATATATCCGAGTGTGTGTGTGTGTGTGTGTATAATGATCGACGTCGGACTTCCGGTACTCTCTTTCTCTCTCTCTTTTACTTTCACATATAGTTATAATTATAATCTAAACCCATCCCTTCTTTTTCTCCTGACCCAAATCTCAACTGAAATTAATTCGCGAGAACCACGTATGTATATATACATTTTCACTCACGTTCACCCAATTTTCAACTTCCTCTTAAAGCTCTCTCTCTCTCTCTCTCTCTCTCTCTCTCTCTCTCTCTCTCTCTCTAACTTTATCTCTCTCTATCTCACTTACGTGATACAGCTTTTAATTTCACTACACGTAATCATAATCACACGTTAACACCCTCACGCTAATTATAGGTACTATATCAAAACATCGATCACTCCCTCATTTAACACAATATGTATCCCTCTTTTTCCCTAAATATATTATTATAAACTATATTGTACCCGACACCCACACACACAAACACATGAGCACGCGTGTCAAGAGAACTACTCACTCGCTAAAATAAGCTCGTCAAGTCATGCGCAGCGAGTGAGTAATGCGCTAACAGCAACATCCATGTATCGTTGGACTATACTATCACACACGTGACGCGAAAGGAACAGTATAGTATTATAACTGCGCCTATACTTCATTCATATAGCCAGCATATATATACATACCTATATATTTAAACAACACTTACTTACTTACTTACTTGCTCTCTTTCTCATCTCTGCAGAAACTCGTAAAGTCAAACTACACCCCTATATATATATACTGATGCTTTTTCGGCTGCTGCACTGCCACGATAATATTCTTTTTTTTGTATATCCTCTCGCGTAAATTTTACCAGCTCAAGAATCTTCCGGATAAGAAGAAGGAAAGAGAAAGAGATTATATAGAGCGTCTTTTGCAGGCGCGAGAGCGTGAGAAAGTGTCGCGAAAGAGAGAGAGAGAGAAAAGCTGGTCGCGCGCACGCGTAGGCGGAGATTAATGATGGCTAGCTCGAGCAGCAGCAACAGCAACCTCTCTTTGCGTGAATTTGTGTATGTATGTATGTATGTGTGTATATGTGTGTGTGTATTTGAGCGCCAGAATTGTTTCTTATTCTACTATTTTGCTTTTGCGGCTTTTCTCTCGCTCTTATTTCTTGAGACTTGAGATTAGGTTTTACCGGTCGTTGGCCGAGTTGAGAGAGAGATCGACTTTTGCCAGAAAGGATACTATTTTTCCTGTATAAAGTGTGTGTGTGTGTATGTGTGTATGTTTTAGTTTATTTATTATTTTGTTTTATTGTCCTAGTACGTTGTGTTCCTGTTATTTCTGCTTGTTGACAAATGTATCGAATCTTTAATTAGTTGATGGATTTGTAATATAATACGATTGATTAATTAATTTTAGGAAAGATGGAGAGAGTAAAAGGGGTTTTTCAAGGTTCTAAAGGGTTTTTTATGGGATTTACTAGTGGGTATAATTAATTGTTTTATAATGGAGTTTGGAGAAATTAAGGTGATTACGCGATACAATATTTAGGAGATGTTTGACTAATGTACTTCCGGTTTTTCTTTATTGAAACGACCTTCTAAGGACGTATGAGGGTTTATAGAGTTATATTTATAGAAATTTTGTGTTTGTTGTTTGTATAAGGAAAAACAAATTTGGAACTCTTGTCTTGTTGACAATTTTGTGACTTATATATTTATCAATGGTAGTGCTACGTTAATTTTTCTGTTTGATTGATTGTCACGGTTGTCAGTTACTATACTTAAATAATCAATTTATTACCAAAATTGTAATATTGTTGATTTGCTTTAGATTAGTTTTTGTCCATAAATAAAAAATATAACCCAAAAAGAAGAGTCAATTTATTTTTTAATTTTATAAAATTTATCACTATCATAATTCAACAAAATTGAGTTATATAAAGTGCAAGTCTTAACATTTATAACTTGCGTGAATAACCATTAATAACAAACGAAAAACTAATCTCTTAATTTTAATGTTTCATCGAGGCTTATGACACACACACACACACATACATATATTCTCTTGAAAATCGCGATCGTACACCTTGCAGTTATAAGTTAAAGCTTTTTATGATTGATGTATTCGATAGAGAAAATTTTATTGGTAATAGCAGATTACGCTTATAGATAAATCGTTCGATTTGTTATAAGGCTACCGGTTTTTAAAGCTAATAATGTATCAGCGCACAAATCCACTCCCCCTTTCCCCCCTTCCTTTTACCCTTCTTACTTACTACCTTCTTTTTTTTTTTTTTTTTTTTTTTTTTTTTTTTTTTTTTTTTTTTTTTTTTTTTTTTTTTTTTTTTTTTCTTTTTTTTTTTTTTTTTTTTTTTTTTATTTCTCACTCTCTCTCTCTTTTTCTTTCTTGCTTCCTTTACTATATACCTACGTGTTACAAATATTCTGTCATTTCATTTTATAAATCATATTATGTCCATTCTGTATCTGGCTTGTTGCTATTATAAATATACTGATTTGTTCTCATGTAAGCAATCAATAATTTAAAAAAAAAAAAACTATATTAAAGAGCTTACTTTGATTCAACCTGACAATCGCAGATCACACATACAGAAAAGAATTTACACTTTATTAGATAAAACATTAATTTATTTTCTTTAACGTAGTTTTGAATAATTATTTTTATTACGTCTAATATAATTATTAGCTATTCTTATTATAGAAAATTAAAAAAAAAAGTGTAAAAACTGCTCTTTGCATTAAAAGCGAAAGTAGAAATTAATAGCTTATCATATTGTAGTAACTTGATGCTAATGTATATCAGCGGCATACTTGAAAAAAAAAAAAAGGTGTTTGCCACTCATGCATATTAATATAAAAACGCTCGCGTGTGACAATGAAGCTTCTGTTTTACATGTATAATCAGTTTTACAATTTAGAACTCGGCGAATATATATTTTTTTTTTCAAACATCGACTGCTCTTTTTTTTTTATTATTCATCTGAAAATTGAAAAACGAAATACACAAATATTACATTATTTTAAAAAAAAATATTTTTTTTTTTCATAAATTAATTTAAAAAACAAATCTAAATTAATTTCTATTTTTTTTATATTGCCCACTTAAATTTTCTCGCACGTGATTCAAAACGTACGTCAAACGTGTTTACTTATAACATACAAAATTTACTCACAAAAAAACTTTTTTGTTTCACAAACGTAAAAAAAAAAAAAAATAAATAAATCGAAATAGTAAGTTATAATTTCAATAGATTTCGCATATCGTCTTTCCGCATAAATGTCAATACTGATGCCTTTCTTATCGCTTCAACAAATACGTCAAAAAGCTTATCTTAATTAGGCGCCACTCACGCCTTCGCAAATTCACGCCGTGATCGTGCTCATATATATTCTCCAAGAGCCGATATTTATTTCGTTATACTAAGAAAAAAAAAATTTTTGATTCATACAATATTTTCGTTTCCTATTCTATTCCAGCTAAAAAATTAAAATACAAAACACATTTTAGCCCTATAGAGTATAAGTCACGCTTCCGAAAAACGTCAATGCTCATCAATATACCTTAAGTTTAAATTTAGACACACATACACATAGAGCATAAGTTAAGCAGCAGCAACAGCACACGTGTGATCGACCGTAAAGGAAATGTTAGTTACTCGTGAGCAAACTCGCGCGTGGCCATATGACGCAAAGACGAACTGTTTTTACGATCGTTAAGCGTCATCTTTGTTGTAGTCGCGTTTGTGAGCTTTGAAATTGCGTTATTCATTATCTCTTGTATGATTATACCATAGATACTACAGACGAAAAAAAAAAAGAAAATATTTTTTTTTTCTTCTATAGAATGTGACTATTTATGGGTTTTTCTACTTCTATTTGTCGCTCTTCTTTGCTATTTTTTTATATAGTTTTTGATGTATCAGTTTTAGAGACTCACGGATAAGAAATGCTTTGAGGAAAAATAGTTGAAATTATGGATATAATTATGACAGAAAGATATAATTCTAACGTTGATTATTTAATTATTTTTCTTTTTTTTTTCTCTCTTTGTGATTTTCTTGTAGTTTCAATAGATATATGATTCTGGATCAGTTAATTGGAACGAATTAAATAAGAAGTTTTCTATACGTGGAGATTTTCTATTATTATTATTATTACTCGATCGACATTCCACAGTTGAAGAAGGTATAAGGTGATTAATGTAGTGAAGAGAAATCATCATTAAATATACGCAATTGAGAGATATATTATTTTCTTATAAAGAAAAGAAGAAAAAAATTATTACACTTGGTTTGTAATACATGAGTATATACTCGATGAATCGATAGCTAATCAGGCTTAGATATAACATAATATATAGATGTACACCATTAGATGACACAAGCTATTCCAAGAATTTTCATAGAAAAAAAAACTTGGGAGAGGATACTAGAATACATGGCAGATTGAATAATGCATATTTTTTCCTCTCTTTCAATTTCATATTCGCTCCTATATTATCTAGTAAATAAAAATTACCAAGTCATAAATGGAACTTCATCCCTAGACCGATCTAAAAAAAAAATTTTCGCCATAAGAATACGTAAACATGAAAAAAAAATATAGGTGCACATTCGATCTTCATCCTACCAATAATAAACACGCCTACAAAATTGAACGATCTTGCAAACTTCAAGACTTCCTCTTTTTCGCCAAGTAAACACAAAAAGTGTCGATGAAAAACTTGGCGCGATCGGAAAAATCTCTTATAGTCGATGATACACATGATGCATCTAAAAAAATTGCAATAAGAAAAGAAGGTATAGACTTTTGAGCTATATATGGGTTGGGTTATATGTAGGTATAGTAACCGACCTTCTCCGGATCGAGCGAAACGCGGAAGCCAAGTCTATACTCGTCGCTCGCGCGCCAATTGACCAATTAGCATAATAAACCGAGAAGAGACGTCGGTATACTTACTTACTCTCTTGCTGCTAAGGAGAAGGAATAAGAGGATGTATATGGGCGCGCCACAGTGACAACGAGGCCGCGAGTCTGTGTGTGTGTGTGTGTGTGTGTGTGTGTGTGTGTCCGGCGACTGCTAAGGAACGAGATACATTAGCCAACCCTTCCCCCCCTCCCCCTTGTGTGGTGTTCTATACTCGATTCCCCTACTCGACAACTACTACTGTTACTAATACTACTACTACTACTACTGGGCTGAAGTGCGAGATGGCATGCTGCCAAGTCGTGTAAGCCGCCCTCGGAACCCCCTACCGACGACACCTTTGTCGGCGGATAAAGGCTTACCTTGTGTTGTAGTATACTTGCGAAAAAAAAAGAAAGAAAAGAAAAAAAAGAAAATGTTTGATGAGCTAACGTGTGCGACTATTGCTCTTGAGGTTTAGAATTTTTTTTTTTTTTTTTTTTTTTTTTTTTTATTTTTTTTTTTTTTTTTTTTTTTTTTTTTTTTAAA